>JAMKCH010042900.1:0-17954 GCA_023653785.1 Ophioderma brevispina
TTTGTACAGCAAATACAGCAAGAAACCTTCTGTGGCAATTATGTCTAGGTCATACTGTCTATTGAGTTGACCTACACTGTGTCTGGTCTGAAAGATGTGATCTGTATGGACATACCTAGTTTAGTCTACACGATGGGTTACCACGCGCTTGGGACGGTCCCCAGGCAGTATACGGCCATATTTCTACAAAGCTATATAGCTCATAAATGCATGTTTGGGAGAGATTTTCGATGTCTGTTGGTATTTGACATGTTTTGCATGGGGCTATGCCTGCAAGATGTTCACTTGCAATGAATATGATATGGTGGAACTTGTGGTCATATTCCAAGAGGCCAGTTGCCCGCCAAATTCATTTTGCATTCCAGATGATTTGTTCAAACCTGTCATTCCGGGATGATAGATCTTTTAAGTTAGCAATTATTCTCCAAGTTTAATTACCAACCATGGGAGGGTCACTATTGCCGAGCACTCCCTGTGTGAATTGATGGGTATATATGCCTTGGCCAGGTGAAAATAGGGTGCTTTCAAGATAAAATGTCACAGAAAACTTACGCTGGTCATTCGGTACGCAGCTGATAAAATGGGGTCTCAGTAATTAACCTTTAAGAAGGGGGGTCCACTAGAGGTTAAAACCTGCATTAAAATGGAAGTGCCTCTTTTCCAGAGTTCAAGTTGCCATGAATTATCACATTGCTCCTGAAATTAGACATGTTAAAATGTCAACCGTAGGCCGTAAAATGCTTTAATTGAATTTGTTTTCTGCGATCCATACTCGTTCCGTTCCCTCAGGGTTTCTCCGGGTCCTACTTCCTTTCCTCCTGTTTTTCTAAAATCGAGCTTCTTAACATAAATCTGTAATGGTATTTGTTTCTTCTCTGATGTGCTGAGGCGCTTTTCAACATGGCTGCCGCACGCGCCTGAGCACGTTTCGATATGTTATGGATCTGTCGCGCGTTATAAAAATACACCATTATTATTATTATTATTAATCCCAAATTGGTACTCATGCCCTATTGTCCTCTCTCCAACGACCCAATTCTGTGGCTCATAAATTTTAAGTGGGGGGCAATGATTAAATAACTGTGATCCCCGACATAAGATGAATATTGACTGCTCAATACTGCTAATTGCGATAAGGATTTCGGCTTATACTAATTGTGAAATTTCGTGCCGCATGTACCGTCGGAGCCTTTCCCTCCGAAGCAATACTTTGCTTCTGAACTGGGAATCTTGCCTAAAGTCGGCCTACATTTAAATGCCAAAGAGACGGAATGAAATACATGACTGTCAACGAGGAATAGAATTATCAACGTCTGCACTACATACGGTACCCAATTCAAAGAGGTTAGACTTCAAGTACCTCGGGTCCTATGTTGCCGACATGCAAGAAAGACTCAAGAGTTAAAGGGCCGTGGCCAGATCATCATAGCATCGTCCCCATACTCCCAGATTTTACCGAAAGTGGTCAACATTTTGGTATCTGAAGAAAGCTACTATTTTTCTCACTTACTCTGTGAAATTTTAGGGCTAGAGGATCATTGGTGTGGAAGTTATGAGCGAAAATATACCCCATTTTGGTAGACCGATATTAATTTTACCATTTACCTAGTAGAGAAGGACCAACAACGCGAAAACCACCAACTACCTAATTCAATTACCCATTCATCTCGACAAAAGCTAAGCACTCGATGTGTATTCATGTGCATACACCGAGGCCGTCTGTGATCTATATCTCTTTGCCGCGATCAATTAGGTGACGGTCTTTACTAAGGAAAAGCTGTCCACAAAACTCTGTAATTTAACCAGATGTTGTGACCCCTGACTGTAGGGGTTTTTGGAAAGTGCATATTACACTCAATTTCCATGTTTTGTTGGCAAGTTGTTGTCACCAAATAGAGGAGATATTATTTCAGAAAATACCGAATACCACATCAAAACCCGTCATTCCTTTGTGGAGCTACGACTGTAGAAAATAAGCTTGCATTTTGGGTGATTTTGTGACCCGTAAATGTTAAAAATCTTGTGGAAATAATATGAAAATGTTTCGATCACTTCCGACTCTTGAGAAACGGTGTTATGAAAGTTCAATGTACCTTGTAATAAAGTATAACTTCTGAACTGGTGCCCAAGCGCGCCCATACGTGTAATTCTACCTCGAAAACCCACCAAATTGTAATATTTTAACTTCCGGTTATGTTGAATTTGTTTACCGTTGTGGCTGTTTGATAGCCTATACTATGTCGAACTGATTCCAATGTCAGTTTTATCTGGAATATGAGTGTGATAAGTCATACTTTATACATAAATGTATACATTAATTAACACTCGTCTTCCGGGGGTGTTACCGCTCTCTTCTATTCTTTTCGCCCTACTAAAACCACATTTTCCGGTGTCAAATGAGTTAATGTAATTGTCAATTTACATTTTATGCTCCGTTTCATCCCCCCATAAAAAAACACTACCGGCGTATAGGAAAGGTTAACGGTGATCCCAAAGTGATGGACAGGGTGTGGAAATCACGCCCCCCCCCCCTTTCGGGAGGGAAATACCAACACGCCCAGTACGACACAGGAATATCACAGACATTTGATTTTAGTTGCAATTGATAACAGGTCCTCTTTCCTTTGATACCAAAATGAGTACCAACATACTAACATGTCATAATGACGTCATAATGTCTCTACACGATGGAAAATGTTTAAGTGTTACAATATTATTTATGAGCCAGTAAATTTGCAAAAAATCAATGTTTCTTCTTATATGCAGTATTTTCATACTTTATTACCTTATGACGTCATAGTGACGTCATCATTGGTTTCTACATATTTTGATACCAATGAACTCTAAGCTATACTGTAGGTAACAAATTTATAGGAATTGGATGTTGAATACAGAAAATTCAAGGGGGTGGTACCCCTTCCGGTGTGTTGTTATAAAAAATTGCACAGGTAGACAAGGGTTAATAAGCAATAGTTTAAATGATGAAATGGCATGCTATTGGGACGTTTTCCATTAATTTCAGAACAACATTTTTCCTGATCTTTCAACTTCTTCATTGCCATCATGATTTACATCATGCTGTTGAGGCGGGCTGAACTTTCACAGTATTCCTCGAAGAGCGAAGGCCAGTCAGCCCTCCTGCTGAGAGGGTGATTATCGCATTACCTTAAGCTGGTAAATGGGATCATGGTGGGATTTAATAACAAAAGGCGGCAACGTGATAGGGTCTTTGAAACTAGTGTGTTGTTGGTCCTTCTCTCTATTAGGTCCATGATTTTACACATAAGGGCTAAGAAAATCATGTTTTAGCTCTCACATGAAAACGGGTTGAAATATCGGCGCAATACTTTACAGATGGGGTTTGGGGGTGAAGGCCATTCTATCAAGATGAAAACTTGATATACTTAAATCAGGTCGTCCCATCTTAATATGTTGTATAATAACCAAAATATAGGCAAAAATGGCACATAGGTTTTATGCAAATTAGCATGTCTTGCCATGCTTCCTTTTTCTACCTTTTTGATATGTTGTTTGGGAGGGTCTATACACAAAGGTTACAGCAAGAAAACCTTCTGTAGCAATTTTGTCCAGCTCATACCGTAGATTCAGTGGACTATGATGTTCCTGACACTTTATCCGTTCTTTGATTGACTCCACACAAAGGAATCGATAGCGTATCTCAGACTCTACGACAATCTATTCAATTGAATCTGGTATGAAGCCTTTACATATTCAATACAAAAAAGTGTATGTAAAATGGGTTAAAGCATCTTATTCAGTTGAACAACGTTGAGAATTTCAGCCGCTAATGCGGCTTTTTAGTTTTGAGCTCAACACATCTCTTCAAATAAATTCGTTCCATCGACATTATGCATTTACTGACAGGAATAAAAAATCAGACTATAGTTATATCAAAATAATTTAAATATTGCCCTGAAACCTTAAAGGGTATGGGGGTCAAGTTCGTTCAATCAAGAAGGAATTTGAATGTAATTTAATTGGAACATCGCCTTTAACTTGGGTAGGAACCAAAATCAATCAAGCCGAAAAATGTTGACGTTTGTGAGATGTTCTTGTGTAATCTCTATTGCTCTGGTATTACTCGTTTTCTCGGTCCTCACTGCTTTTGAGCATCAGTGTTAATGCTTGCTGCTTGATTAATATACGTGTATTGCGACTTAGGCATTGCCCCACCAAATTTGTCGGGGGATTTTCCAGGAAATTCTTGATAAACATTCTCTGCTTTCACCGATTTATTTGGAACGTTGTACTTGGCGTATCCGTCCGTGGTAATTGTAAGCGCTCCGTCGTCGTGCTTATTATCATATGGATTTGGTGAGCAGTGGTCATCTAAGTATTGGCTTTTAGGTTTAGATCTATTGGAAAAATAACGAAAATGAAAGTTATAGCTTTATAGATAACAAGGAAACTGAGTACTGTTATGTTATGAATTCATGTATGCTTTGATGAATATATGCATGTACTATGGCCGGTGTGGCTATTTTGGGACTCTGGGTCGCTAGTGATCACTAATGAATTCACCAAAATTTACGAATAAAGTTGAATGTCAAACGTACACCTTTATTTCGTTAAGTCCTGCTATCAATTTATTAGCTGTCACTCACTAGGGTCTCAGGTACCCCCCCCCCCCCCCCCATAAATGGTCACACCGTGCTATGGATGGCCAACCAACCGGGCACCTTGCGGCCTTGCCTTCTAGTGGCCAAGTACCCCGAGCGCAACTTTCGGAAGATTATTGAGAGATATGCCTGAATTGGTGCATAGAATTAACGATTTGATTGGTTCATAAGTATATAGGATTTCAATATAGTCCAATAGTTCGTGAAGACATACAGCATTCGCGCAGACGTGTCATTTCAATAAGAAGCTATTAGAACTGCATGATGTCAAAATCTGAAACACTATAATTTCGAAGGTTAGCCAAGCGGGGTGGCAGAAGGGGCGAGTGCCCCCTCGGAAAAAAATTGAAGGAAAACTCGGATAAAAGATTGATATTCCATAGGCTAAAATCGGCCTTGTTACAGCAAAACCATTTTTCCCGTTGCCAAACGAGACATTGCCCCCCACCTGAGATCGTGACCTACCATGATCGGGCGGCGTAAGCAGCCTAACGATTTTCTCTGAAATCCCGATATTATTTATTTAAATAATACACATAATGATTAGTTTTTTTTTTCAATTTAAATAGATAAAATGACATTATTGGGTAATGTTAGAAAAGGTAACTTATTTTAAATTAGCCACTTCTCTATTTTAAAAAACTTGTCTCTAAAACTTGTCTCTTATTTCAACCTCACGTTTAGCTTTCAAATAACTACCACACAATCGCCATCGTATGATCAGGTAGGAGGAAGATCACTGCAATGCTAGCACTCAGGATCGCAACTGTAAGCCAAGGATGTTAAGTCGAAATTATGATCTTCTGTTACAAGAATAACGCCTTGTTATATACAAGGGATTTTTTAATTAGGTAGTGAACGCATATCAAGGTGGTTTCTCTTTTTGTTGAAGCCATTTTACATAAAGAGCCCGTTGAAGGTTAATTAAAAATATTTTACTTCATCCCAGTACCACTGGGTTATCTTAGTTTACTTTGCCTTAGGAAGTTAGGCATGTTTGTATTATGTGAGTACATAATATTTAAAGTAGGGGGATACCCTGTTTTTAAGGGAGAATGTGCCCTTAGTGGCTGATTTTGGATCATTTAAAGCAGAGGAAAATGTTCAAACATTTTTTTCGGATCAAACATGGTTATCCATTTTAATAGTAACACTTTATTTAAAGTGCCTAATTTATATTAAATTTTAAGTGTTGCAGTTCATTGAAAAACAAAAACAAATTTATATATTCAATTAAACTTTAACAATTTATCTTTGCTCGACAACGTTAAAATGTTTGGGTTCATATCATTTCAGCAAATGTAAATTGTGTTCAGCGTTGTTGATAGATTATTTCTTTTTAAATATAAATATTGTTAAATTTGGTTTCTTTGCGTGAAAATGCTTTAGATCAGATGATTGCTATCCAGACAATTTTTCATAATATTTATTTAAAAAAAATACAAACAAAAAACAAACTAAAGTAATTAGGTTTCCAAAATCAATTAAAACAGGGCCTCCATTAAAGGTGCAACGAGAGATTTTGATGCATTCAAATACTGTGTCATAATAGTAATTTCATATAGATTAGACACTCAATAGATTTCTTACCTTGTATTTGGGTACAGAAATATCTTAAAAGAGAGAAAAAAGGTGATTTTGTTTTCCTTATATTTCAATATAAAATATATGCTGAATTTCGTATTTGCTCCTATACGAAATTAGAAAGTTCACAATTTAAGTACCAAAGAAACATTTCTCAGCTTAATCCTTTCAGATGGGGATATTTTTATGGAAAGCTTTACATCCGGACACAAATCAGTACTTTCGATTTTTTAGGGACATCTGATATGTGAAATCTCTTGTTGCACCTTTTAGTGGACGCACAATTATGTAAATTTACACAAGTTAAGTCTCGTATTTATTTTTATTTTCTGGATAAAATGCCAAGCGTTGTTTTGTAATATTTTAATAATTTACCACTGTAAGACGGCTTTCCTTCAGGTGGGTTTGAGAATATCTTCGTAGATGCTGGCGATGTACCAGTAGGGTCTGTATTTGTAAACAAGTAAGAAAAAAAAACCGTATGGATGGGTTTAAACTTTTAACACCTACAAGAGCGTTTCAGATAAGAGATTCGCCATCGTATAATTATAATAGTCAGATAGCACATGAATGAAGCGTGAATTTGAGTAATGATGGATTTTATTGCTTAAAATTATGGACAGGTTCTAGTGGAAGAATCCTTAAAGTCCAAATGAGTAAAAAAAAATCAATGGTCATGTATCCGTAGGATGTCTAATTAATAGGTATAGATCAAAATATGTCAAAGGATAACAAATCTTTTGTACAGGGGTCAAATGATTCAATGTAAATATAAATGCCCTTATTATATTCATCTTGAAAAAAAAAGGTTTCAAAAAGGTATAAAGTTCGGCTGGTGTAAAACGCATAATTGCAGAAGCTGCATAATCTTCATAATTGCATAAGTGCATAAGCTGCATAAGTGCATAATCTGCATAAGAGTTTTGTAAGATTCAGCTATATTTATGCGTCAAAGTGACAGCTTAGATTTAGCAAAACTATACCTATTCAGAATCTTTGTGTCAAGACAGGAAGTATACGACTAATTTCAATTAAATAGGGCCATTTGAAAAAGTTGACCTACGTACAAACGATTTTGTATCCTTTGACCTAATTTGACCTACAAATAGATAATTAATTATAATTATTGTACCCATTGTAAAGCCCCGTCAGTAGTGACATTTTCACTCTTTCGGCCTTTTTTAAAGAATTTTTGATATTTCATAACTCTATTGATGAATTTTGGAAATATAATCCCCTCATATGTAACGTGAAAGCAATGACTCAATTGCCTAGGATGCCGACTAGACACTCTGGTCGTCGTCGTCATCTCCTCCTCCTGCTCCTGCTCCTCCTCCCCTCCTCCACCTCTTCTTCCTCCTCCTCCATCCCCTCTTTTTCCTCTTCTTCCTCCTCCTCCCCTTCTTCTTCTTCTATTTCTTCTTGTTTTTTCTTCTTCTTCTCTTCTTCTCCCTCGTTTCTTCTTCTTGTCTTCTTTTTCTTATTTTCTTCTTCTGTTTGTTCTTTTCTTCTTCTTTCTAGGAGTTTCAAGTATAGCTTCGGTTGTTTCAGCCATCTTGCAATCGGTGACAGACTCCTTAAACAGGGCTATGCCATTTGCATAGTCCAGATCTGCAAGTTTGACTTCTGGGTATCTAGAACCTCGCCTTGAATTAGTTTTAGGCGACTGTTGTTCTTGTCCACAGCAACTCTCATGGCAGAGTCGACCAAACAGTAAAAGGCGGAACAGATTTCTCATTGTCTCACACCAGTGATGATATTGAACCCAAGTGGATATAAAGCCGTCTGCTCTTACAGCACATTTTTTGGTAGGAGTTTCTGAGAATATTGATGACTTTAGTGGGTAATCCAAAGATCTTTGGTATTTCCCACAAAGATGGCCTGTGCACAGAGTCAAATACAGCTTAAAAATCACTAAAGTTGATGAGGCATGGGAGCTGTTGGTCCAGACACTTACCAATTATTTGATAATCAGATGAATATCTGATCTAGGACCTATGCAGAAACGTCCTTTTTGAAACGTCCATTTTACAACTAAGCTCATCTTTCATTCTTAAAAAAGTAATTTGAGTTTTGGTTATGATGTCCAATAATTTACAAAATTCACTGAATTTCCTATATTCCCAATACATCACAAAAACTAACAAATGTAAGAAAACATTTTACATATAACTTACTGGTTTTGGTTGTTGATTCTGACACAGTGGTCCGTTTCTTCGTCGTGTTGATTTGCGTACTCGAACTTGGCACTAAAGATAGTTATCAAGCAAATCATTAGAATTTTGTTCACATTTCATGTTATTTGATTAAAAGCTCTAACATCACTGTTATCCCTTGAGCTCTAAAGCGGTATTTTGTGATTCCAAATCGGTCTGTTTTGTTGAAGTTTAAATACATGGAAGTAAGTAGACTAGTGAAAGTACTACAAGATTGCTCATGATTGTAACACATACGGAAAGTTATATCCAAGAAATCGCGATTTCATCATCTTGAAAACAGGGAAAAAATGAAAAGAGAAAACAATACTTATCAGATAAACATAGCTTACTAGCTTAGATGTACATTATATCTTCTTTAATAGCGTCATTGAACATGTAAATGTTAAAATTTGGACCACTCTTATCGGGTCCTCGCCAAGTCTATCAACACTTTAATACTGCCCTCAGCAGTGTGGATAGCTGGACCGAGGTCTCGCCCAAACGGGTTTCCTCTATCTCCCATTATTATAGTTTCCTCTCCCATTATTATAGACTAAATAATAATAATAATAATTGGCTTTTTTTTTTATAAAGCGCCATTCCTACAAGATCACGGCGCTGTTGCCTATTATTATTACGCTGTCGTCAGGAAATCGTCACAATCATTTCGCTTGATTCAGACTGGCAGCTGGCCAAGCGCACAATCCTATCAATCAGCATTTAACTTGTAATATTCCCCATAACAACTACCCTAATATCGATTGGGTCGACGAAGCAAGCGAGATAAAGTGCCTTGCCCTAGTGCACAACACATTGACCGCAGCGGGGCTCGAACCCACAACCTTTGGGTTCGTGATTCGAGACTCCCTTGTGTTATGAGCAAAGGCTTGTGTCCCACGTTGGTCCCAGTGTTATGACTTCTGTCCGTTTACATGAACCATTCACACCAGGAACGTCCTTATCAAATTGACTTCAAACTCATTAGAAAGGGAATTTATACAACTTACTATAGATTCCATTTTGGGCAAGGGTCAAAGGTCATTGGACCTCGACCATTATTTCCAATAGGTAACAAAGGGTTCCAATTATAATCATTTATTTGTATCCAACTGTACGACAGAACTGGCATTGGGTAAATTTCATTTTGTGTAGCTCCCTTTGTTGCTCTTCCAATACCTTCGCATAAATGAGAGCTAGTCCAGACGGCAGTGTAATCTGATAAAGTAGAAATTTGGTTCGATATTGAGACTTTTAGATAAATGATAATAGCAATAAACACCTAATAAATAATCTTTTTTGCTTTAAAATGATTGATTGCTGTGTAGTTTGAATTTGATCAAATAATCTTGGTCTTCATCTTTCAAAAAACCATCCTGACATCAATTCGATAGAAATTGTTACGGTCTCAAATCAATGACTACGTTGCCAAAATGACTTCAAAATGAAAATGTATTAGACAGCCCCGTACCACTCATGAAAGACCTCAACTGGCTACCAATCAGAGACCGCATTCAATTTAAGATCTGTTTACATGTGTATAAATGCCTAAATCAACCCGAATCTGGTCCTGAGTACCTCTCAGAATTACTCACTTACAAGTCTTTCCCTTCAACGGGCCCAGTTACTCGATCTGCAATGCATAAGACTCTTCTTCAGATTCCAAGGTGCAAAAAGTGCATTAGTGAAAAAGTCTTTTCCATTGCAGGTCCCACTCTATGGAATAAATTGTCAAGGCACATAAGAGAGGCACAATCACCTGCTGTTTTCAAGAAACTTTTGAAATCATATTTATTTTGATGTATTTTTGCGCGTCTCTCATGCTGTTATACAGCATTAGTTTGTAGCGCTTTGATCATTGTCTTGGATAAAGCGCGATATAAATACTTCTTGTATGTATGTATGTAGCACCGACAGGAAAAATGCTATCGAAAATGTAGTTGGAATTGATGAATCTACTGGGAGAAGGAATATATTATGAACACAGCCTTCAATCAAATTCTCAAACTTTTCAGAATACGATGACGATAGTAAAAATAAAACCTTTTATTGATAAACCATACATAGTCATCAAATTTGGTTTAGTCCGTCTAGAAGGACCCTCACTGTTCGCTCCCCCTGTGACCTAGCCACCGAGCGCACCAGTGCTGACGCGCTCGGTGGCTAGGTCAGTAGGAGAACGAGGGTCCTTCTAGATTGACTAACTTAACTGGTTTGGTGAGCATATTTTTTTTACACCAGGTGTTCTAACTAATTCGGTTGTGTTCACTATTCCCTATTCCTCTGTCACCCACCGGCACGCATCTCGGGTGTAGTGAACATTCTGCCATAATAAGCAAGGAGCGTAGTCGGCTTCAATAATCTGCATTTGATAAATGCCTTGTCCTGGTTTGGTGAGCTCATATTTGTTACACCCGGTTGTTCTAAGCTCATTCTGAGGTGTGTTCACGTATTCCCTAGTTCCTCTGTCGTCCCCCCTTCACGCAACATCGCGTGTAATGAACTTCTGCCATAATAATCAAGAGCGTAGCGAGCTTCAATAATCTGGCATTTTGATAATGGCCCTTGAGATGAAGATGTAATTCTGAATTAATACATTAAGTAAAAGGTAGGCCTATATGATTTACAAAAGACTCGGTTTTCAGGTTTAATGCAGATTTCATATTGCTTTATCTAGATTTGATATAGATGCTTTCTCTGTATATTTTACATTCCCCAAGTCCTATGTGGTGTGTATCCATTAAATGTATCTGTTATCATTGAAGTATCGACCTGTTAAGATATCAAAATCAACATTCCCGGATGTGTACATGAGGCCGATCCTGTGTTTGATTGGTCGTGTAATTTGCATCGCAATGACCCGTTTGTAATGAATGCCAAACAGTTAAGTCCTTATCCAATAGGTAGAATTTATAATGGAATTACAACCTTCACAGAGACCGAGCCAAATTGAACAAACTCTGAGGAATTGGTTCGCGTAGAAAGTGAAAACGTCGGGAACAAACCTGAATACAACAATGGTGCTTAATTCTTTCATCCCGCCCGCTGAATGTCACTAACTTCGGTTCTGCAAAAAGGCCTTAATTTTGCCGTTGGTCCGGGACAAGATTCCTACACAGAACTGGTGCAAATCTCGAATTTAATGTAAACAACTGTATCACGATCGCGCTGTCGACTCAGAGACAATTTGTTAATGTACTCAAATCTGCACGTTTGCCACAAAGTAAAGAGGAAGGAAGCCCCTCGATGACTTACCTGCAAAGATAACAACATACTTGTTTTTTTGTCTAGTGCCAAGGGAACACAGCAGCCGACAAAAGCATCCCGCTGGGTTATTGTTTTATGACTGCCTTTGTTCAAATAGAGTCTCTTCAGAACAGACTTTAGTAGGCGTCTGTGAACATTTGAATATCGGTTTTAATATAAGGAATTACACAAAAATACGTGAACCGGTTAGAAGTTTTTGCTGTCAACGGTTTCAGGTGGGTATAAAGGAACCTTTTTTGACCAAAAAAAAAATCCATACGTTCTTCGATTTTTCTTGGAAAATCGAACTAAATGTCCGTGTTTTCAAATTGGCAGTACTGCTGAACTGATGCTGGTGTACTCCATGCACTGCGGATGTTGTTGGCTGCTGTGGTGACAAGGGTCGTTGCTCTGTCGTGGTTGACGGTAACGCCTATGAGAACAAGGTACAAAGCTTATTAGCTGGTACCAACACTTATACTATGCTTTCTAAAGACTCGACAAATAAATTCTAGAGTGAACTGATCAATATTTTGAAGAGCCTTAAGAAAGATAAGGTTATTGACGATAATTTGCATTACAAACTCTATCCTACGACATGTAGTATCTCAGCTTTCGACGGCCTACCAAAACTACACAAAGCCAATTGGCCGCTAATTAAGCTAGATCCATAGTCTCTAGTATTGGTTCAGTCTCGTATGATGTGGCAAGATTTATCGCTGACATCTCTCCCCTGGTTGGCACCTCTCCTCATCATTGTGAATATGCAGGATTAATTTGTTAACAAAAAAAAAAAAAAAAAAAAAAAAGGCACCACTTGCGGCACTTAAGAATCACGTTTTAGGGGTTCCTGTCAGTCTGTCAACATATTTAATCACTCAAACCTTTTGTACTTGAGATGTGTTACAAATGTGTGCTAGCTCCTGGGTTACTATGAGAACAAGGTAAAAAGCTTATTAGCTGGTACCAACACTTATACTATGCTTTCTAAAGACTCGACAAATAAATTCCAGAGTGAACTGATCAATATTTTGAAGAGCCTTAAGAAAGATAAGGTTATTGACGATAATTTGCATTACAAACTCTATCCTACGACATGTAGTATCTCAGCTTTCGACGGCCTACCAAAACTACACAAAGCCAATTGGCCGCTAATTAAGCTAGATCCATAGTCTCTAGTATTGGTTCAGTCTCGTATGATGTGGCAAGATTTATCGCTGACATCTCTCCCCTGGTTGGCACCTCTCCTCATCATTGTGAATATGCAGGATTAATTTGTTAACAAAATAAAAAAAAAAAAAAACATTTCGGTTGATTTTGTACGATGTTAACAAAAAAAAAAAACCACACATTTCGGTTAATTTTGTACGATGTTTCAGTCTGTTCATGAGCATCCCGGTTAACAAAGCTCTTGAAGAAGTAAAAAAATTTACTTCATTCCAATAACAGCTGGAAGGATACCAGGTGCAACAGGGGCCGCCTGGTACCACTATGTAAATGATACCTTTGAGAAAATCCACAAGGGCGCAGTGGTTGGCTTCACTTCACACATCAATGGACTAGATCCTCATATTCGGTTCACCAGTGAGGAGGAAAAGGACGGTCACTTATCTTTTTTGACACCTTAGTAACTAGGATAGCGGACGGATTCATCAAAGTCGCGGTTTTTTGGAAGGCAACGTACACTGACCAATACTTGGATTTCAGGTCACATCACCGTCTAGGTCACAAATTGAGTGTGGCCCGAACATTAATGAGTAGGGCGGACATCCCCACAATAACAACAACACATCAGGAATGCTCTCAAACTCTGTGGGTATGAGAATTGGATTTTTACCAAAGGAAATCCAAACCCACTTCCGCTTCTGCAACCACTGATAAATCCATCCCCAAAGAAGGTTTTTGCTACGCTTCCTTACACAGAAGAAATTTCCAACAGACCCTGCAGAGCTTTCCAGAAGGCTGGTGTTACCACCATCTTCAAACCGCATAAAACCTTAAGGCGGATCTTAGTGGCACCCAAAGATAAACCTTCCCAAACACAAACATCTGGAGCTGTTTATCAACTCAATTGCGAGGATTGTGACAGCAATTAAATTGACGTGTGAAAGAACATTGTTCGGTCTGCAAGTCTTCCACATCAGCCGTCTCTGAACATTATAAGATTAGCCAAGCAACATTTTGACCCTGCGTAGGTGAAAATCCTCGCCAAGGAAACCAGAGACGTCTCCAGGAGAGTGCTCGAGGCCATTCGTATCAAGAAAAAAAGAACCTCTCAATAGGGACAAGGGGCGGGACCTGGATCCCGTCTGGGATCCCATTATCAAGAACTGACTTCCCTCACGTGACCGTGAGGTCACGGTCACGTGATGTTTTGTCCTTCGGCAATTACGTCATCACTGCCGACGGCATCAGCATAACAAGATCAGTAGCTGACGACGACTTATGGTATCAGTCGAAAGATCTCCTACAAGTGGAGGTATGTTTTCAATTTCTTTGATGTAGAAGGTTTAACCTTCATCTAATTTTTTTCTTCATTCCTCAGGATTGTTTTCTTTAGTGGGTAAAAAAAAATGAAATACTATCTTTTAATCAAGTGATGAGGAACGATTTCGTATTGCTTACCTCTCGGGGTTGTCGATTCCGAAACCCGCATCCGTGTCGTCTGACGAATTTGTGTACTGGGCACTGAGTGAAAATACAGGGTGTCCAAAAAGTTAAATGTAGCAAAGTAGTCTCCCTCAAATAGAGTGCAATGTATATATACAGTTTTCTAGGGAATTAAAATGGCATAATCTTTCCTCTAGGTCTGTGCTGATTTTCAATTCTTATCTTACATCTTTCTTTCTCTTATGAGAGTATAGATACCAGGTATGCATTTGATCAACTTTTACCATCATGATATCATTAAATGTCCAGATTTTGTTATCAATTTGTATTCGAAAATAATGTTTCTCTTCAATTCCTCACGAATATTGTTCTTTAGTCGATAAAAAATATATAAATATCTTTTAATCACGTGATAAAGACTGAAACTTTTGTATTGCTTACCTCTGGGTGTTGTCGATTCCGAAGCCGGCATCCGTGTCGTCTGACGGATTTGCGTAATGGAACTGGGCACTGAGTGAAAATACGGGGTGTCCCAAAAAGGTTACACGTAGAAAAAACATTCTCCCTCAAATACAGTGCAATATATATTTACTATTTTCTGGGGAAGTATTACCATATCTTTCCTCTAGGTCTCTGCTGATTTTCGGTTCCTATCTATATTCTTTTTTTTTTTCTTTTATGAGAGTATAAATGCCAAGAGATATGCTTCAAAGTAACAGTAGGTTGTTTTCTGAGGTTTTATTTACAGAGCCCTTTTTTCCCTTGTAGGAACATGCGTGTGAAAAGTGTTCCTAAAAATTTGTATTTTGTCGGGGAATATGAATATTGTAATCTCCTGGTACTACTTATGCCCTCCAAAATAATGCTCTACCAGTTTACTTTGCCTTTTAGTACTAAATAAAACTAGCCATCTGTAACAAATTATGCAAATTGGGCTATTCCAGAAATTATCCACAAAACCCAAAGATGACAATTTCAAATTTCGAAATAACTATGGGAATTCCCGAGCTGTTTTTGACAAATCAGTGTGGGAATTCCCATGGCATTTTCTTTTCATCTTGTCATCTTTGGGGTGCTTGTGCCCAACGAGAACAACGTAATAGTATTCTTTGGGAAATGGGATTTTTTTTTCAGTGCGTCAGAAAAGTCATAGGAATTTCAGCGTCATCGTTGGATAGCTACTCATATTCCGTGCATCGGTTTTTACGATTTTCATTGTGGGAATTCCCATGCACTTTTGAATTTCATTAAAGGGAATTCCCATTTACTTTTTGGATTTCACCATGGGAAGTCCCATGCATTTTGGGGAAGAAGTGTGTGGGAAATCCCACTGTCAACTTTGAGGGGATGTGGATAATCTCCGAAATAGCCCAATGCTTTGAAGAGGACACATTAGAAAGGGAAGTAAACGACATTTGTTTATAATTTGGCGGATGTCCCACGAATGTGCCCTACGCAACTGCTACCACATATGTAGGGAATAAAAGGGACTAAAAATGATGCATTATGCAAGTTGAAAACTATTTCCAATACCTTTAATTGGATTTGAAATCGAAATAATGTAACCTTTTTGGAAATACCCGTGTGAAACAACTATATAGGGTCGGCGGGAGCCATATCCGGGCTCCATGAGGATTACGTAATAAAGCGTGCAACTCAGTTGCGTAAAGAGTCAACTTAATGGAGTGCCCTATTCCTTACCGTTATAGCCGGAATGTGAGTACGCCGGACGATAAAATTTACTTCTACATGGTATAACGCAAGTGTTATGAATGTTGCCATCGTTGTTTAATTACACTTCCAGATTAAGGTAATAAATTTAGTTTAAATATTGTTTTTCTTTTCATTTTTCTAAAAAAATATATTGTGGTTTGTATTGGGAAAAATGCATACCGGGAACATAATATTTGCTTTTAATATTACTAATTGTAAATTCTGGTTTTTATAATACCCCTTCTTCTGTTGTTGATTCTGAAAAAGGCATCCTGTCTCCTTCTTTCGTGGTAATTTTAGACATCCCCAAGTTATTATAGTTTATTACTTTGTTGGTTTGTTTTTGGTTTTTGTTTTTTAAATAAAGGAAAAAAAAAATCAGTTTTAATAATTTAATTTTGAAATTGTCTCTTACGACCAGTTAATATAATAAAACTCATACATAGCAAGCATGCTAGCATACTATTTGGGTTGAGTCGGAAATACTCATATGTATAGTTTGACAAAGAAAATATGATGTATGTATTATGATTGGCCATACCTTTACAATATCATGATTTCCAACTTTTGGTCGTCAATTTGTGTCGACGCTAAGATTTTTTTTCTCATTTTTTCTGCAAATATTTTGTCTTTCTCAGGAAAAATAAAAGAGTTAATTTTAATCAGTGATAAATGAACCAAACTTGTTTGTTTTGGCATAGTTTTGCAATATGTTTGCTCCTCTTGTTTTTGTTTTGTTTGTTTTTTTGGGTGGTAGTTCATACCTCTCGGCTGTGTGTTTACATTGGTTATAATTTTAAATAGTTGCAGATGATTTTGTTTTAGTTTGTTTTTTTCGTATTGCCATACCACTCGGGGTTGCGATTCTGAAACGGGTATCCGTTTGGTCTCCGAAATGCGTACTGGAAACTGGGACTGCAAAAATCACGCATGTTATGATTGATGTTATCGTCCCATTGTTCATCGAAATGGTCATAAAAACTGTTCTTTCTCTCCATACTTCCAGAAAAAAATTGTGTTTCGTTGGAGATTGTATAAAGGAAAAAAAATAAAGGTACTATTTTAGCATTACATTCCAATTTGTCAATTTGTATGTACATAACAGACCCCTTGTGGCAGTGTTGATTCTAAAACAGTACTTTATCTTTTTCGTGATGGTGGTTTTTAGGGATTTTGCGTGATTGGCATAATGAAAGTAATGCGATCTCTTACATTACGGGATGCTAGTTCTTACATTACAATTGACTAATTCTTACACTGTGAATGCTAGTTCTTACATTATAAATTCTAATTTCTTACACTGTGAATGCTTAGTTCTTACATTTAAATGCTAATTCTTACACTTGAATGCTAGTTCTTAAATTTATAAATGCTAATTCTTACACTGTGAATGCTAGTTCTTACATTATAAATTCTAATTCTTACACTGTGAATGCTAGTTCTTACATTCCTAAAGCTAATTTCTTACACTGTGAAGCTAGTTCGTACATTAAAATGCTAATTCTTACAAACATAAAGTGTGGATTCTTAACTTATAAATTGACTAATTCTTACACTGTGAATGCTATTTCTTACCTTTATTCATACCTAAATCCCCTCTTAATCTTCCCTGACCGTTAGAACTGATACTGTATAAAACCGAACGAGCAAATGGTTTGCTAATGATTCATGATGAAGTACACTGTGAACACCGGGTTACTCGCCACGTAGGAACACATGCAGTTTACTTCAGTTTCAATCTCATCCCCTCTGCCCATAGGTTTGTCGTCAAAGATGAGGTCATCAGCAAAACCGCCATTTACTACTACATTAATGTAGTTAGTTTCTACATTGTTCGGTATAGCAAAAGTAACCATTTTGGAAATACTTTCACGTGCAGGCAACAAGCATCATTGATTTACCCTCCCATTTAAAGCCGCTTCTCTCCACAGCACATTTCAATATATTGCGTCCCAAAATAGGCTTG
>JAMKCH010042901.1:0-28263 GCA_023653785.1 Ophioderma brevispina
GCATGCCTCAAAAATCGTACTAAAACCCGAAATTCATGGGGGGCATAGAAATTTGTTACTTTTTCATCTATTGGCCAGAAAATTTTTTTTTGACCTAAGCAAATTGCAACAAAACACTTTTTTGTGTTATACTTCTTACTTGTGACTTAATTTGTCCAAAAATTCTAGAAAATCAACAATTGTAACATGTGGAAATTGGGTGAAAGTTTTGTGCAGGGATCAAAAGTTAAACGGCTTAATTGTTTTGAAACCTGCACTAACGTATCATGGACATGAGATTAAAAGGTATTGTTTTGCGCAGATCTACGTGTCATTTTTTTCATGTTTATAGGCTCGTAACGTTCCAGGTCATCCGGGGCATTTTTGAAGAGTGACCCCGATGTCGATGAAACTATCAAAAATTGTTTGGGGTCATACCTATAACATAAAATGCATAGTTGCTCTGCCTTTGACATTTTTAGAATCAAATTGCGTAGTACTACCCCTAAGGATATGTAGACCATTGTTACATTTTGACCTCTAATTACATGACGGCAATGGTGAAATAGTGCAAGTAATTTAATTTCCTGTGCCTTTGAAAATAAGCGGGCATTCTTAAAATATTACCCCAGATGACCTTTGACCTTTGCTTATATTCTCCTTAACTATAACAGTTAGGAAAACTTAGGTCGTTTTCAATAAATCTATTCTTTATAGCATATGGCCAAAATATTGGTATAGATTTCATTACAATTATAACCACTTTATCTTTTTCCCCTGTACAACCTTGCCCCTGCAAATTGATTTTCCCCGCTATACACTACTTAACTTTGATTGTTATTCCTCCTCATCTTGCTTAGGTACAGATCAACAAAATTTTCTTCTGTTTCAATTATTTTGATGTCAACCATTGATTTATTTTCTTGCACTAATTCGACTTTGTACGGGTCCCCTTGTTTGTCATTTCCCTACGTATCCCGAATGCATAATCATACCAAATAACAAAGCACCACCCTCCACCACTCACAGCTCACTTGCATCCTAGTGAATATTGGCAACATCAGAACTTCGTATTTTTTCTACACCAGAAATTGACGCGCACATATTTCTTATGATTGGAATCATTTGAAAGAGGGTATCCTTGACTGGCTAATCGTCGGACACTTCAATTTACCATACGTGAAACCGTTACAATTGACATTGGAAGGGTGGCCAAAGTGTTGCCTAAACGTCGTATAAGCAAAATGGGGCAGCGCTTCATCATAAAATTATTAGTTATAAAAGAGAATATTTTTACCCAGGTAACAAGTCTTACAACAGTTCGTTAATTCACTGGACACTACACATAATATTCTTGAGGCTAAACCTTCTTCCTATGCAGGGCATATTTTCCTGAGCTTATGGTAAATCCTACTTCCTCCTCTTACAAATGAAATTAATTTTCCGAATTTAAAAGTAGATTGTTTTATGTGCCGGATTTTGGCATGGATCAGTGGCTGAGGAGGATTTCCATCCAAGGACGTCGAAAATAGCAGTCACCCCCTGCTCAACTGGTCTTTCATGCAATTATGTTAAAATGATCGGAAATTTGCATTTTATTTGAGACGAACCAATTATTTCTTCTATCATTTCTTCTTTACATTGTAAAATTAAGCTCCGCGCTTCATTCCCAAGGCCCCCAAACCCCTGAATTTTTACAGTATCACAACACTCGATACACCTGGCGGTCTATTGCTGCCCATTACTTCATAGATACTCCTGGATACGGGCAGCATCGTGTATGACTATTGTGGGTGTTTGAACCCACATATCTGGCGTTTCGTTTGGGGTCGGCTGTGGATGTTAATAACCAGAATTTTTTGCTTCTGGTCAATCCACCAAGTGGGCTATCCCCAGACTCTGGAGGTGGTGTCCAATCATTGTCACGTCCTGTCAAGGCAAAATCAAGGTGTGATATTAGTAGCTATATCCGCAAGGAAGAAAGGTTCACATTCAACGGCCTGAGTGTCCGGGGGGGGGGACCGGTTTCCCGGGGGGGGGGGGGGGGGGGCCCCGGAGTGCCCGGAGGAAAACCAAATGCATTTGATTGAAATTGCAGGTTGGATCGATGCTCGAACCTGGGAAAAAAGTGGTGCGATGAGTCTGAAGAAGCCCCGCTGCCCAAATCGAAAATCGAACTCCCCTGGACAAACCAAGAAACTATTTCTTACTAATACATGGCAGAAACTCATTGGGCCACTTATTAAGGCGCAGCAAGAGATTTTTTGGTGTACAAAAGTGTGAAATATAATTATTTCGTATTGGAGCAAATGTGAAAATCAGCCATGTTTTTGTCAAGCGGTGTTGCCTGCCTAAAGGCAGGAAGACAACACAGTGATCACTTTGTCCACTGCGTCTTTGTGAAAAATGTCATTCACAAAAACCGCGACGGCAGGTGTCACATATTTACCTGTAGCAATCCGTATAGCTCAATTGCTTTGAAACACTCTGCATGTTTGTAATTGATTTGCACTAACCAATACTACCAGTATAAGATTTATCTGAAATATACCGTAGTTGGCCCCATCGTTTGCTGATCTTACGGTGTCTAGTACATGCCAACCGCCATGTCAGAAATTCTTCACACACAAATGAGCCCTAAAAATGATACAAGTTTTGCATACAACTCAATACTATACTGGGGATAATTTGGAATTCGACACTGCAATGGTGATAATAAATTTACCCACCCTCCCCCAATAATTCTTAATTACAGATTTTCACTTATTCTTAAAGTGTTTCAACCTGCTGGGGGTGACTTAAGTAGTTCAGAATTCAAGAGTATTTTTCATTCAACGACAACTTTTGCGCTTTAGCAGCAAAGATTTCAAATGGCAGTTGTTTCCAGCAAAGACAATAAGTTGTGGTTTTTTTTTTGTACAATCTTGGAAAAAATTGTTGGACACACTTGTTTAGAGTGAAATGAGAACTCCCTAGGGCTAGGTTCCAGATAGTGTCCGTCCTTTTTCGTGTTTTAGATATCTTTAATTTGTATTTGCGTCTATTCTTAGCCCCCTTCGTGTCCATAAAATGGTCAACGTTTCATTTTAATTCTATCTGCCCATTTTAACCCGATTCCATACCTTCATAATTTCCCCCCCCCCCGGTAGTTCTCAGAAAACACGCCAAAAACTATAAATTCACGATCGCAAATTCGATCTTTAAAAATCCTTCTTAACCTTCATTTCTTACAATTCGGACTTCCATTTTAGTACGGAAAGTCACCAAAACTCACTCTCCCCGAATCTAGGTCCAATTCATTGGCAAACGATTATTGCTCTTAAAAAGGGCCACTTTAGAATAAGTTTGTTGTGTAGGACGGCCATTTTTTGTTGTTAGGCTAGCGTGTTCGCAATTCTTTGGGCATTCGTTTCAGTATCGCCCTAAAATTCACACCTATCTTCGGTGGCGAGGCTCATCAGTCCTCGAGATTAGTCCAGTTCAAGTATAACTTTTAAAGCTCTTAAAAATAACTTTGTTGTCAAATGTCATAGCCGTTCAGATATTTTTAAACAGCCCTTTTAAATCAATTTATAAAAGTATGTATTTGATAACACGGCTTTTGTCAAGGTCTGGACCAAGTTTCGCCAATCTCAGATTACCCCTATGTGAGGGTCTAAGTATTCCGATTCCAGTGGTGAGACCACGCCCACGCACTGCCACATGCACCCGCGTCCCGCGCACTGTCACACCTAGAAAACTGGTAATAACAACTTCATAACTTTCTAAGAAATCACTTATGGGTCTAATCTCAAACGACAGACGTGCTTGAAGACCTTGTCTCAAGTTGCCAAAATTTTTGAAGCTTTTTGGAATTGACTTTAGTCACTGAACAAGGTGAGGTACAACTGAGGTACCTTAGACGTACGGGCGAGGGATGGGAGTGACCAGGCAGAGTGTACCACCGGGATCTTTGTAGCAGACACCCTCCGTTATTGGGGCAACCCATTGTGAGGTCCTGTCCGTGAAAAGACTCGGCCGCTTCGGAGGCTTAATCATCCCCTTTGTAGCGCTATCACTATGTCTTGCACCCCATGAGCTGCGAGGACTCAACCAGATTAGGTGGAGTCCAACGCTTCGGAGGCTAACATCCCCCTTGTAGCGTTTCGCTTCTTCTGGCCAAGTTCTTCTTAATAGCTCCTCATTGAACCCAAATGGCTTTCTGATACTCAGGCACCAAAATCTTGTAAATATCTTTTGTATCTTTAATACATTTAATATATCTTTTATATTTCAAATTCAATTTTAGAATTCGATTGTTAAGTCATGTTTTAATATTTGTGGTTTTGAAACCGCTACGGAATGTTTGGACGAGCAACTTCTGGCGCACCCGGTTAATGCTCTCGCGCCTCCCGTATTCCATCAAGCGTTGTCTTATGTTTATAAGAAGATCAATATTGGGCTCGCATCGTAATATTCTCAGATAAATTCTGAATCCATCTTCTAAAATAATAGCTTCAAGACAGCCCAAGGTTTTCTAGGATATTGTATTAGGAAGAATTCACGGTAATTTCTGAACTTACAAATTGAGCATCTTTCAGAGATATGGAATTATTTCCCACCGGGCGGGACAAGCGTCCGAGACATACTGCGATCCCGTATTGTTTTTATCCGTCCAGGCGCACACTTACGCGCACGCTTCACGTGATCCAAAACAACTGATTAAACAGCTGATGCATTAAACACGTCAAGTTCCATACCAAAAATACAGTAATTTACTGCCGCTCATGAACCATTCAGCGATTTTCGAATTATCTTTATGGAACGCAACTTTGTAGAGTATTATTTAAAATTCTGGCTCGGAAAGCCTAGCGGCATCTTAAATTTAAACACAAGTTCCCATTTCAGAACAGTTCAGAACGATTAAGTTTTTAAATAATCTTGAAGATATGACTTTATAATACTTTGAATCGGAATGCTTGGCCTCGGTTGAGAGCTAGGCTCACCATTCTTTTTGTGCGATCAGTCGTTGTACATTTCCGGAATACAGAGATTTTTATCACTTGAAATAAACATCACTCGTATTTTACGATTACGACACCATAAATCAATTCTAGTACAACTCAGTGTTATGTACTGGATTCAATAAAAATATTGGTTAATAAATCAAGGTAATAGAAAATCACAGTGAATCTTCAAATTAGTCGTTGGTCTCACAAGATGAGCTGCATCTTGAATTGCTGCGATGCTGCCATAGTAACCAAATTCTTCAGCCATCTCCTACCGAGCCATGGTTGTCTATCGTTCATTTTCACACTATATAAAATACATGATTGTTTTGATAGATCAAAAGCATGGGTAAATTAGTAAATTATTGCTCGCTACCATGGTTTAAAACATGCTTTTTCTCATATTATTAACTCCGCTCAGCTTACGATCTCGATACAATAGGTTTGGAAAAATTTCCCCCGTTCTCCACCGAAAAAACGATGTTCATTGGTTCATGTCGCAGACAGCCTGGCACACACCCTAACATTGAGCATGATGGGGGTGGGGAAGGGAAGATCGAAGGGAAGGTATCAGGACAGCAAACAATCTCTCAAAACCCCTATTGAGCCGATTCAACCAATTTACTACCCCAAAAAATACCCCTAGACCCCCAATCATCCAAGCCCAATTTCGCAAACCACTTTAACATTGTAGCTAAATTGCAGCCTAGTGCGTCTGTAAAAACACTGAATACCACCAGCTTAAAGTGCAATTGCTACAGGAATGAGGAGAAAAAAATAATGTGGAGCCTATGAAAACTCAATGTGTTTATAATAAGAACAAATTAATTAAGAAGTTTATCTATGGATTTCTCGATGTTGACCACACCACCTAGTTTCATCCTCCCAGCACATGCTTAAGTAATTTGACCTTCAAATGACCTCCAAATATTTCTGCATGAATGGTGACCACATTCACTAGGTTGCATGACCTCAACCATGTTTAAGGATTTGCGTTGACTGACCCTGCATCCTTTTAAGGACCTTAAAAAATTTTGGCACTGAATGTTGACCACACCCATCAAGATTCATCATTCCTACCACACCAGATATGGTTTATAGCAATTAACTCCATTTTTTCCTAGCTTTCCACGGTTAGACTAATGCCATCGCCCGTGGACCTATGTTCAATACTATAAGCTCCACCGCTAAGGCTACACCATCAGATCCTGTTGCCAGGGATGATACCATCAGGCCACATTGCCTAAGGTTAACACTATTAGCTCCGCGGCTAAGGTTAATACGATTAGCTTTGGGGCTAAGGCTAATTTACCATCAGCCCCGTTGCCCTAAAGGTTATACTATTAGCTCAGCAGTTAAGGATAATACACCAGCTTTGGGATAGGGATAATATCACCAGCTTTGTTGCTAGGGAGGATATCACCAGCCTTTGTTGCTAGGGATGCTATCACCAGTCGTTGTTGCTAGGGATGATATCACAGCTTTGTTGCTAGGGATGATATAACCCAGCGTTGTTGACTAGGGATGAATCCACCAGCTTTGTTGCTAGGAGATTCACCAGCTTTGTCGACTAGGGATGATATCACCAGTTGTGCTAGGGATGATACACCAGCTTTGTGGCTAGGGAATGTATCACCAGCTTGTGACCTAGGGATGATATCACGCTTTGTGCTAGGGGCCTGATATCACCAAGCCTTTGTTGACTTTTCGTGGATGATATCACCAGAAAAAAAACCTTGTTGCTAGGATGATATACACAGCTTTGTTGCTACGGGATGATATCACCAGCTTTGGTGCTAGGGATGATATCACCAGCCTGTTGCTAGGGAATGAATCACCAGCTTTGCTAGGGATTGATACACCAGCTTTGTTGCTAGGGATGATATCACAAGCTTTGTTGTAGGCGATGATATCACAACTTGTGCTGGGATGATATCACCAGACTTGTTGCTAGGGATGATAATCACCAGGCCCCGTTGTATAGAGAAATACCAGTTTTGTTGCTAGGATAATATTAACAGCTTCCCTGCTGATCTGAGCAATGTTATATTTTGCGATCTGTGAAGCGGCGGGGGGGGGGGGGGGGGGGGGGGGGGGGGGGGGGGGGGGGTTGGTGGGGGGGTGCTGGGGGGGGGGGGGGGGGGGGGGGCGGGGGGGGGGGGGGGGGGGGGGGGTTGTGGGGGGGGGGGGGGGAGGGGGGGGGTTGGGGGGGGGGGGGGGGGGGGGGGGGGGGGGGGGGGGGGGGGGGGGGGGGGGGGGGTTTTTTTGTTTTTTTTTTTGGGGGGGGGGGGGGGGGGGGGGGGGGGGGTTAGCACATTTTGTGAAAAGAAAAAGATTTTTCTGGTCAGACGGATGGCAGAAGAAGCACTGCAAAATGGCATCTAAAAGCCCCATTTCCATGAAACGGCGTTTTTTAAAAAGATATCACCAAATCCAATGCATTGGGCGGATTTTCTAACAGAAGCGAGAGACCTGGAAATGCACCCAGGTCAGTTAAATTGGGTGTATTTCACCAGAAAAGTGGACCTAAAAAGCCCCACACTTATGCAATGTTAGTAATTTTTGGTGAATATTAAACACATTCGTACATGATTGCTTCAGTGAGTTTAAATTCTAGTCAATCACATCACATCCTGGATAGAAGTGTGTGCTGCCATAAGTAACAGGCAACACGCGCGCACATGTTTGAACTGCCTTGAATTTCTAATCAGAATCTTACTCATCATTGATTTTTATATCATGCAGCGATAAAAAATGAATCCATTAAACTTGTGGCTCAAGCATTTCCCATTTTCTTTGCACTTGGATTCATTCTAAAAGTCATGACAAGATACACCACGACCCTCATGAGACAAATGCTCGGTCACGCTCATGCACAGCCCCACGAATCCATAGATACGGCAAATGGGGATACCTCATCTGAGATTAGAGTGAAGTTCTTTGTGGAAAGCTAGCCCTGTAAGCTCTTGTACATGTTTGTAATATGCAGCTTGATGCATGCACCACAACAGTGTGGATACCCCCCACCACCCACCCAGTTTCTGAAATGTGCCCATAGTAGTATTTTTTTAACGTACTTAACGTTACTAGACCCTAGGCCTATAGGCATGTCCCTCTTTAGTCGAGCATGTTGAAAACAAATAGAGTACACATTGTACAAATACGAGAGTGCAAGGCTGCAAAATTTTGATCACTGACTGTACACGTACGGCTGCGATAGGAGTCATGTCCATGAGTAAAACCGGTGTCAGGCCTAGGCTAGGAACTGATTCGATCTCAATATTTGGGCACTAAAACTTCCGAGTATCTACTTGCAAAACCTCTTAAATCGTAATTATCTCTTGCATTATAGATTGATGCTTAAAATTGCAGACACATTCACTTTATCCGCGACCCGACTCAAACAAGGCTCCATTTATATGTAATGCATGAAATACTGTAGGAATAACACCACTAAATAACTCCCATTAGATTGTGTACAAAATGACCTTCACCAAAGTCGATTTCTCGGCGATAAAGCGACTGGTTACTTCAAACTGATTTTTTTTGTTTAGATTAAGCACCATACCTCTTCAACAAAAAATGAAGTCCATGATGCAGGCGCAGCGATTTGTAGCTAAAGACATCTAAGATTTGCATTGTTAAAACGTTCACGCCTGTGAGGTTACTAGAAACTAAATGTACAGTTTCCCCAAACCTCAGACATTTACAAAAATGGCACAGACAAAATATTACCACCCAAATTGTTTGTTATGTACACAAATTATGATCTGTATTTCAAAAGTATTTAAAAGACAACCGACATCCAATTTTTGTGACTCTCATTAGGAAGCGCCCCCACCCCCCTATTCCAAACACTGTCTCGGCACTGATGTTGTCTGCTACACCTAGTTATTTAGTGGTTGATCCTTGGGGGGAATAAAATACTTGAAAACACCTAGAATTGAAGAAGATGATGATAAATGCTCGGTACGTCACAAATTATATATCCCATAGAAATGATCATTAAAGTTTGAAAAGTCAGGTTGAACAATGACAGGAAATTTGGATATGCGATAATAATAAAATATCATATTGGAACGGACTACAGATGAAACAGATGTTTAAATAAAACAATATGGGCCTAAGACTGGTTCAACATGATACAACTCCTCATGCTTTAGGAAGATACATAGTACAATTTCCTTTAGAGGATGGTACAAAATCATAAGTTTTCTGGTAGACAAGAAAAAACATGATTTAGATGGGAATAAATTAGTGAGATAAAACAAACTTAAAATCAATCTGAAAATGTAATAAATAATCCTTCCCCTAACACTAAGAACAAAAGTTAACTTCTCAAACTGGTTTAAAAGCTTTAGGTGTTAATGAATTATTAAGTAGTCTTACACATGATTTGCACTCTAATACCTTTATCACCGGCAGGAAGTTTACTATTTCAGCAAGGCCTGGGAGAATGTCCACACGCACTGATTAATGGTCTTTTTAAACATTTTTAATTTTACTAGCCATATACGCATATATATATGTTATGGACAGAAGAAAGCTTTAAAGAGCGGTAACTGATAGTGGTTTACACAAATAGAAATGATATAATTCGCAATGTAGATGTCACAAAATGAATCATATAGCGATAGAACACGTAAAAAAAACCTGTATATGGGTTAATGGAGAAGAAATAAGAATGCACGCTAATGTAAATTTAGGTGGGCTATCTCTGATAAACTTTTGGTGTCAAAACCAATTAGGAAGTGTAATTTGTCAGCAGCCAGAATTTAAAACAGAAATTATCCGCCAGTTTGTGGATTTACATGTGAAATGTAACCGATGTGAAATATGAATCTCAAATTTATATCATCTTGATTTTATTTATCATCAGGACAAAAATAAAAAGGAATCCATTAACTTTGGCCATCATTTCGCCAGTTTCTTTGCACTTGATCTTCTAAAAGGGTCCTGAAATATAACCAGCACAAAGATCCTCAGTAGACAATGCTCGGGATGCATGCACAGCCCTCATACAATAGATACGGCAATAGCCGTTAGTACCTCATCTAAGATTAGAGGTGAAGTTCTTGTTGAAAGCTAGCCCTGTAAGCTATCTTGTACAATGGTTGTATAATTCAGCTTTATGGCTGACACCCCACAGTGTGGGATTACCCCCCCCCCCCACCGCTTGTGTTCTGTCTGAAATAATGCCCACAGTCAGTAATTTTTTTCAAACGTACTTTAAGTCACTGACCTACACTTCCATAGGAGCCATGTCCCATCTTTACGTAGCATATTGAACATGAGTACACATTGTACCATACATGACATGCAACGTCTGCCAATTTGATCACTGACAAATGTACACGATCGGCTGCGATAGTGATCATGTTGCATGAGTAACCGGTATCACTATCTAGAAGCTGAAATTCGTCTCACTATTGGCCCCCTAAAACCTTCCGATATCTACTTGCAACCTCTAAATCCGCTCATTGAATCTCGATGAATTAGATTGCTGCTTAACATTGCAGACACATTCAATTTTATCGGCGGAACACCACCGAGCTCCAAACAAGGCTCCGTTTATATGTCGCTAAAGTCGTAGGAAATCACACCACTAAAGACATCCCCATAGACTTTGTCCAAATAAGACCCTCTCACCAGACGTCAAATTCTCGGCTATAAACGACTGGTTTACTCTAACTTCAAACTGATTTATGTTTTGTTAGATTAAGCACCATAACCTCTTCAACAATAAATCCCCAGATCAGGCTTATTTTTCAGCTACAACGAGCATCGAAAGATGTTGCATGTTTTCAAACGTTCACGCCTAGTTGAGGTTACAGAAACCTAAAATTGTACGTTTTCCCAACCCTCAGAATTATCAACATGGGACAGACAAAAAATATTTAAACCCCCCAATTGTTTGTTACTAGTCCACCATTATGGTCAATTTCAATTATGTACACAGACACTCCTCAACAGTGTTTGTGATCTTCATTAGGCGAAGGGGCATATTCCAACACTGATCTCAGGCAACTGACGCAAGTACGCTGCTACACCTAGGTTATTTAGTAGTGTGACCTCTTGGCGGGCAATAAACTTAACTTGAAACACCTGAAATTCAGGAGAGCTGCTAAACTACTGCTGGTTACTATCAATTATATATCCCAATATAATGATACATCAAGTGAAAAGTCAGGTGCTAATGAACAAGGAAATGTGGTTGGATCAATATCAAATATCAATATTGGAACGCCTACAGATGAACATGTTGTAACTAAAACAATAATGTTGCATAAGCTGTTTCACATGAATTAACTCTCATGGGCTGTAGGAAGTTTACATAGTATTTCTTGTAAGGAGGTACAAATTCATATTTGTTATCAATGTTAGTCAAGAAAACATTAGATTTATATGGGAATAATGAGTTGAGATTAAAACAACATTAAATCCTCTGAAAATTCAGAATAATCTTCCACTAACATTACGACAAGTTAACTACGACAAAGGAAAAACTCTTTCAAAAATCCTGGTAAGCTGTAGGTATCATGAATTATTAATTCTTACATTTCCATTGATTTTGCATCTAATAATTTATCAGTCACAAGACCGCATGGACTTTACTCTTTTCAGCAAGGTCTGGAGAATAGTCCCCGCGACGCCTATAAATATGTCCTTTTTAACATTTTTAATTTTTCTAGCATTTAAGAACATCTATAATAACTTATATGGACAAGAAGACGCTTTATTAAAATATGCGGTAACTGATAGTGGTTTAACAATAGAAATGGCTATAATTCGCAATGTATATGGAACCAAAATAATCATTAGCGATAAAACCGTAAAAAACCCTGTATATGGGTTATGAGAAGAATAAAGCACGATAATGTAAATTTAGGTGGTCTATCTCTATATACTTTTTGGGTGTCCCAAACAATTAGAAATTGGTAAGTTTGTAATTCCCAAATTTCAACAGAAATGATCCCGCATTTTGTGGATTCCATTTGAAAATGTCACGATGATGACCATCATTAATCAAATTTAGCTATTTTTATATAGAATTCCACATCAAAACCCACAGCACCCGACCGCCTCCGAAATGTGCCCGGCTTAACCGGTAGAACCCAGATCAGAACTTCAGAAACCGCTGGTGCCGTCTAGAAGACGCTATAAATCCTTTATAACACCACACCTTATGTCAAACATTGCATCAATTTTGACTGCAGTTGCTAGTAGTACGGCTGCACATTAGGTCTTACACTTTAATGTGCTCTTGCAGCTCCCTCTCTTTTGTTGCAAATCTCAAGGTAGCTATTGGTATTGCAAGCTCAAAAATAAGTATACGCTTGTTTTTAAGGAAAGGAAAACAGAATACAATAATTTGACCAGGCCATAATTTAATCATCCTTAACTGATCTTGTACCCAAGCCTTAACGATGGAAATACAGCCGATGAGAATATTTGGGGTTATTATTCGGGAAATAGGAAGTTATCGCGATCACAAATCCAATTCGTAAAAGTCATAGCAAGAGTTATCTACGGAGAGAAAAGATTCTTCGATGAACTGAAAAGAGCATTTCCTGAAGGTCACGAGATTGGGCGATCATCACCTCTATGGTATATTAATCATTTCAAGACATCCATGGAAATAAACTTTGTAATTTAATTGCTTGCGTTTTTTTTGGGGGGTACTAAATTGGCTAAAATCGGTTCAATAGGGGTTTTCCGAGATATGTTCTGTCCTGGTACTCTAGACATATAACTACTTCGGTTTGCAATTGAACGACTTTTTGGATAGGGCCTACGTGTGATCACGGCGGAGCATTAATACAATCGGTTACTGAGTGTTCCAACAATTTTTTCCCAGCTTGTCGGTTCTTGAGCAACTTTCTCAGGATAAACTACTCCATCCAGTCTGTCGCAAATCCCACTTTAAGGACAAATAGAATATCGATTCTCAAAATATATAAACCATATTTGTTGTCCAATACTTTGCCGTACTGTGCTTTGGGGACAGCTGGTAGCAATGTTAAGGGGGGAATCCCTAGTCTGAACCCACATTTCATAACTTTTTCTCACTAATCAGAAGTAGTATTTCAAGTGTTGGGTTATATGCCTACCCTAAACCTTGTTGCATTAAAATGCGACGTTTCGGAACATGCGACCCGTTGCCATGGTAACGGCCGCCAACTTTGATTGTAAAATTTGCGAAACTGGAACGTATAATTTCAAAAAGTATTTATTCTATTGAATAAACAAAAGCAATTGATCGAGGTTTTGAAGCTAGTCCTTGAGACCAAAATTACCACATACTAAGCATGGTAAGCAGGGTAAAGGTCTGTTTACATTTGAAACAGAAACCATAATTATGGTATAGTCAAAAAGATCAATGAACTGTACCCAGGGTTGATTCAATACCTTTGGTTCATTGTGTTGCTCCTAAAAATAAACAAAAAACCGTGAAAAAATTAAGTGCCTACCCATATGGTCTTTGAGATACGACTGTTCCGTGGTTGCCAATTTGCAAAAACAATATGAGAACAACGCAGTAATTTGATAGATGTGTCCGTTTTCCAAGATTGTTTGACTACAAAGAATTCTTTTTTGTCAAATCCAAATCTGAAAAAAATCCCCCTTTGAACTGATTCCCCTTACTTTTTATTATCCTGTGGTATACTGCTAAGATCTAAGCACTCCACATCCAATTCTGGCCAAAGTCTCCACTGTGCAGAGCTATTATACTCAATTTCCCTATGCCTAATATAGGCATTGTGTTGCCTAACATTAAGCATAAACAGAGGCCAATGCAATACGAAAATTACTCATAACATCCTGGGAACTCGCTATAAGTTCATACTGATTACTTTGTCCAATGCAGTTTAATCCAGGTCCACTATACCTAGAGTACAGGTGGCAAATATAAACTAAACCTGGTAGGCTCTGTTAATATTTTTCCAATCTCCCAATTCTTAAAGCTCTTGAAATGGTGTATCAAATGGAGCGAAGGATCTGTCGTCCTCTCCCTCCGTACTAAACTGGTCTATATAATCAAAAGTCGGATCCTTTCCGTTGGTTTTGCGTTGCTTTAAAGATAACGAAAGAGAAATGTATGGATCGCACTTGCTATTTACTACAGAATTCCTCAAACGGTTATCAGAATACAAACTTAGTTTCACTTTTAAAGGCCCATGGACACGGCTGAGTAGAATTTCTTAAGTTTTCTTATTCTTCATTTCGTACCTCACAGTATCCTGATCATATCGCAACAACAGATTTTTAAAACAATGAACATACGGGAAAGTATATTTCAAGGAATACATATAACCCAAACTGAACACGCGGCCTTCTCCTGTTTTCCGCGAAGCGTATCCAAGATGCTTAGTTGGATGTGACCTCGTTTATTGACGTCAGAGTAACAATTTTTAAACAAAGCTCACACGTGGGCTTACCGCACCGCACACTCCAGATTCTCTCCTTGTCGGTTTCTTGTCGGGGAACGTGCATAAAGCTATTCTGTTCTGATTCTCCTTGTCGGTACATTCACCGCTGGTGCAGCCGTCGACAATATAGCACATTATTTTCGTAATTTAGGCAGCAAATCAAAGAAAAATCTGCTACTGATACACACGTACGAAACGCATATCACAGAAGTCACTGTTTACGTACGCAGAAACTGGGCCTGTGCGCACTTCCGTTCCACATGACGATCATGACGCGTTTAAAACTCGCGTCTTTGTTAACTCGAACTTCACTCCTTCTGGTTCGCGCTTGCCACGCGCTAATCACTTTCATCTTTTGGGGGGAATTTCCATTGAGCTTGTCCAAAACGAATGATATTATGCCCAATTTTATAATATAGACGGTTTCTCAATTACTGCTTCATGAAGAATTTCGTGCATACCAAGACTGCCTATGATGAACCATTTTTTTTTTGGTGGTATTAAGGGTATGTTTAAAACTGTCCATGGACATTTAAAAGAAAATTTTGAAATATACTCGCCATATCGTTGCCAATATATCACTGTAGGTCAAATGCTTCTACCCACAAATTTGAATATAATTATATTCCTATTTTTAGGATGGCGTTTGAACTTGACACTATGAAAGGGTTTACTGGAATTCTCGTTCTCTATGCAACTTCTCCCATGGAACCTTTAAAGGGGTGATGGCCCGAGGTCAAGTTTCACCTTGCGATAAGAATGGCCTTTAAACCCTACCCTATCGGTAAAATTTCGCGTCCGATATTTCAATATCCGTTTGTGTAAGAGCTAACTGATTTTGAAGCCCCGTAGAGTCCTGTTAAATAGTGGTCGAACCAATAATGGGGTGCATTTTCGCTATAACTCATATCCACACTTTAGCTCTAAGATTCCCAGGTAATGAGAAAAATACTTTCTTTTGAATAGCAACATTATGACCCTTCACTCTGGTTCTTAGCATCGGAACCATGCCCTTTAAGGACCCTCTCACATTCGCATATGGTTCTAAACAGAACCCTTGCAGATTCTACACTATTCCCGTTTTCTTTAACGGTTTCAATTGAGACAACTCATGGGGAGTTTTTCCTTAAAGCCAAAAAGGTTTCTTATCGACCCATTTTTAAGTAGCTTACAAAGGTTGTATTAAGATTCAGAAAGAAGACAAAACTAAATTGTTCGCTTTCCTCCTAATGAATTTATGTGAGGATCTACAATTGCTTCGTTGATAATTAACTTCTCCGGACTTACTCAATTTTCCGAGAAATTTTTATCATCCTTTTGTTGGACTAGTACAAGTTGGAGTAATAGTATCCTATTTTCTTTACAATTATATGAATTGAAATTTACGCAATATATAATAAACCAATTGTGAAAAGGCATCTAAGTTCGGGTCAAATTTTTGGAACACAGTTTGTTTCATTTTGCTCACAATATGGGAGTCTTTCCTGTCAGCAATTTTAGTTCTTTAATCGGGAGAACATTTCAGAATTTGACATCCATGCGCTGTTCATTTACAGAGATATGGGAGAATGCGATAAAGTCTTGACTTTTGCTTGTTTCATTGTACAGGTGGTCAATTTGCAAAATGCTTCAATCTGGTGTCAAATTGGTGTACGGCACGATCAAACCTGGAAACAGATCAACGGAAAAAATTTGGAGCTTCCATTTTGTTAATTTTCTGGAAAGAGAACTGTGCCTAATTCTCCTACACGACAACAATTTGACAAGAGTCTTTACCCAAATTATAACCACCTTACTATAGTATTAACCATCCCGATAATGCAAAGTACTTTCTGATTGCTCAAATGGCTCAGGCAACCACTTGGGGGCACCATTTGTCAAGATCCCTACATTTTGAATGTTTGACTCCTATGACACTACAATCAAAAGTTCAATGCCTTATCATATTTTCACCCATCTCTCTGTAACTGAACATCACAATATGACAAACTATGTTTTCCCCGATTTCTTATTATAAGACGAATCATATTGTGAGATGGGACGCTTTTCAACAATAAATCGACCCAATGGTTGTAAATGCACTAAGAATCTCTTTAGATTCCAGATGGCCCGATTGCTCGCCAAACGTCTCTTTTGTGCCAATATTGATTTTGCAACATCAAATCTTTTAAGAATATTTCGAAAGAGATGCTAAAATCAAGTAGAAAGGGGGCGCATTTGACAACCCATATGATGCAGGTGAATTAAAAACATGGTAGCGCTCCTGGTCACATTTTCTTACAACCACAAATATTCTTCATATATCCACGTCACGTGATGGCATCCACCATCATATTGCGTCAATGGTTTGGTACCGAAAAGCCAGGTTTTCCTCCCGCCTATTGGTCCCGATACTAGAGTAGGGAACCAATCACTGACGTGAACTGAAGGCTTTGGCTGGTGTTCCCTTATTTGGTCATGTAAAAGAGGGCTGTGGACGAAAGTCGGCTTTCCCAGCGAGCCGCACCTCGCCTCGGGAAAGGTTTCTTCCTCCCGCACCTCCCAGTTAGAGATTTATGGATCCACTCAGTGGCCAGTTTGTTACCGCATCATCAGTTGATCCCCCGTTATCTAAAATGAGAGTGGAGAGACCATTAAGGGCAGGGAGAAGGAGAGACTTAAGAGGGTGGAACAGGAAAAATGGTTCTCCGCGCTGAAAGCTACCTTACTTTTGAGGTCCGTTATGTTTCGGGTCCTGGGGAACCAGTTACCTGGATATCAACAATCATATCTTTCGGGTAGTTTGTGGGTCCTATCGAAAGTGGCATGTACGATGAAAGCCCCGTGGTATAATTGTGCTCAATGGTACGAGGGGGTGTGGTGTGGTTCCTCACAAAATACAGCCTGCCTTGAGTGAAAAACTCAACTTCGTAAAAAATGAGGACGTTCTTTTTACAACCTGAAGAAAATGCACTGGTAATATTAATGGAGAATAAATGTCACTGCGTAATTGTATCAAGTTATGGCACGACAAATATGATTGAGCATGATCAACATTTCAGTAAAACATTTTTATTAATACGAATCTATTATTAGCTATAAATAAGCTCTTAACACAACATACATTGCTAATTAAAAAGTGTTTAACAGTTAACACCACCAACTTGACAGTCTGTTACAGTGTTCGTCTAGTCGATGAACTTAGTCTGAAGGTTGGGGTTCGACCTCTGGTTGTGGCTGTCAAGCATTGTGTACTGATGAGGATTTGGATTGATAAAAATATGGATTGAAGAGCCTTCTGGAAGTGACCAGTACCCAGTGGGGGAAAGGGACATTTGAATCTGTTACTATATAGCCAATCAAATTTACCCGCTATAACTAATCGATAAAGAAGAGTATGTGAAGGCAGTCATTCAAAAATACAACTGAAATTACCGAAGGAAATATGATGATTGTGTTTTCATAAATTCCGGCATCTTTTAGCGCAAAGGTGACGTTATGCACTGCTTCATCTAAAGAGCTCACCATGCCAGCATAGCATATAAACCGCTCTCCTCATAGTGCGAGGAAGCTATCATATGTTCCAAATATTTCTCCGGAAATTCTAAAGGAGCGTGTGGAGCTTGGTTATGACAAGTATATAAACAGCGGCTTGTGTATAAACGAATAGAAAAACCATTTCAATCAGAGTAGGTAGGTGAGGGGGTGGGCTGATCAGTAACGGTATACGGTAGGTATTTAACAAAAATCATTGATGTTAGGGGAAGAGATCTGATGGGCATCTATCCCTCTCGATAGGAACATGTATTATCTTATAAAATATCTAATTTTACGGCATCATGCTCTCAAATGTGTACAAGCTTTTTACAAGGATCCTTTACAACAGATTGGAAAAATCCTAGACGACAATAAACCAAGGAGAGCGGCGAGCTGGTGTCAGATATTTTTGTGTGCTTTTATTTCCATCTAAGTGGAAACATACACGCATCAATCAACTGAGGAGAAATGCCTTGAATACAACCAGCCCCTCTGCATGGCCCTTTACGATTATGAGAAGGCATTGGACTCCGTCGAACCCGTATTTACTAGAAGCTTTACAACAACAAGGGGTGGAAAGTACCTTACATTGATCTTTTAAGAGATATTACACAAATTGTACAACCACCGTGACACTTCATAAAGAGTGAGAAGATCAACCGAAAGAAAGTGTGAGGCAGGGCGATACCATCTCACCCAAGAGATATTCCTGGCATATTTACTACGAAAGGATATTCCGGTCACTTGAATGGGAACAAAGGGTCTCAAGATCATGGAGAACGTTCATCATCTTTCGATTTGCTGATGAGTTATAATTCTCATAACAGAATCTAGAAGAGCTGGAAGTCATGCTTAGAGCGTTAGCTGAAGTCAGTAAGGACGGCGACTTAAAATGAACTGAAGACAGAACAAAAGTAAGGGACAAGCCCACGTGTATCGCAGGAGAAAGTCACTGTCGGCGGATGCCACATAGAGGAAGTAGGTGAATACATATATTTGGGACAGCAGTTTAGCCTGAAAGGGACAAGCACAAGAGATCAGGAGGAAGGTCAAGACTTGGTGAGGGAGACAGTATGGAACTAACACTATGAGCTACCGATGCCATCCACCAAGGAAAACAGTCATCGAGTGGTACTTGTGCATGCATTGACATTAACTGACATTGTTGTAATATGGGTATCATATATCATACCCCAAAACCAGCGTGGTTTTGTATTTTCTACAACATTGGTGAATGAAAATGACTGAACTGTGCCCAAGGGAATTGAATTTTTACTAGCTCATAGGGAGTAAAACACCATGAGAGGAGACATCCTAATGGTGAAGAGAAGGTCTTCAACCAGTGCATAATCCCAGTCATGGATATGGGCAAGAGAAAACAGGATCTGTCTGTAAAAGGAACATGGAACGCAACAGGCTAGGCATCACTTTCAAAGATGAAGAACAAATAAATGGGTCAGAACAAACCAAAACTCAAGACATCTTGACAGAAAGGAAAGAAAATGGAGGGAGTCGGGCAGGCCACCATTGTAGGACGGTCAGAACAACAGTGTGGACACAAGCAAGTCACAAACTTTGGAGACTATGATGGGCAACAGAAACAGGGGCAGACAGTGCAAAATGATGGCGGACTTGATAGTTGCTGGGGAACAGTGAATTGCGTCAATAAAAGCTAGTGATAGGTGGAGTGGCATAGTTATACGAGGCTTTTGCAGCAGTTCACGGTGGAAAGCTGATTGAGGATCGATTGATATCTATGGGCCTTTTATTGGTAAAACCCTTTAGGTATATCCTACTATAGCGAAAAAAAGGTGGCATGATAAAGTAAACATTGTTCTATCATAGTGAACATATACGATTTTATTCTTAAGTTCTTTTACTATTAGGTTTGCTATACAAATAGATGGCAGCGGAAAACAGTTTGTGAGTGTTTTGGTCAAGATAATGTACTTGCTATAAAAATAATTTTTTTATTTTTTTAGTATTTTTGAATTTTTCATGAATTTTTTTGTTTTGAATGGCAGATGGTAGGCGTGCCTACAAATATAACAATGGCACGCCCAATGAAAGAAATATGGACCACATGGGTTTACCTTTGAAGGGTCACGATGTCTATAATGATTTTGTGTGTTTCGTACAGTAAAAAAATAAGGTGAGTAGTGTCCGGCATGTTCACAAGCAGTCTTGAAACTATCAGGGTGTCTTCGTGGACATTCATAGCCCATTCACCATAACATTGCCCTGGGCCGGTATCGTGTGATTGTAGTAGTACTGACCGCCGACATAGAACGAAACCTACAGGTCGAAAAATTAGGTTAGTTAAGTCATAAGCAGGCCCGTAGCCAGGAATTTTGGGGGGTTGAGAATGGGGTACGGATTTGCCAGAAGTGGACCTTTTGTCGTACCAACAAACCAACTTTTTTCGGCTCGCTGCGATCGCCGGTTTTTTGACCCAAAAATTTAACCGTCGTCTCCAAATCTGGACCGGGCTAGGGTGCGGGTGGGTGGTGGGCGGTGAGGGTGGAGGGGGAGCGAGGGAGGTGAGGAAACAACCGCAGCGTTGAGAAAAAGTATATTAAACACCTGTCATGGTAATACCCTTGCTTATTCATTCGTTTGACCTGCTCCAAAGCGCTGAAACACTATTGTCAGGAAGGCCGACAAAACTTAACAAAGGGGGACCCCCTTTCTAATGACAAAGAGGACCATCGACATCATAAAAGCGGACTTTTGTCATTTTTGGGGGGTGCGTCGCACCCCTGGCTATGGCCCTGGTCATAAGTTATATTTCCCTTCACTTTTTATACTTACAGCTAAAAACTTTTAGGCTATTTTTACCGGGCCACGGATCCTCCTCGCCCCACCCCACCCCCCCAAAAAAATGATTTTGCCCATCCCTACTCGCTCCACTATCCTGCCACCTTGCGCCTCCAGGTCATTCGGGCCGACTTCTTCAAAGAACACGCAACTGCGTTACTCTCCTACAGAGACCGGAAATTGAACACAAATTTACGGGTTTCCGAGGTTTAACTCGGGAAAAATATGTATTCGAGCTGTTGAATATCAGTGGATATTCCATAAATATGGGCACAACCTTGTGACATAGCCGTCGTTTTGGCACCCCTAACACAACAAAATAGCTTTTCCTTAGCCTTTCTCTGACAAACTACAAGGCAAATTTTCATATGAGGCAGTTCTTTCAAAACTGAGATAAAGCAAACATTCTAACTAAAATTAGAGCAATTAATACCCAAAATAGTGTTTTTAAGTTGGAAAACAAGTTTCTTGTGATAAAGCGGGACACGTGTGGGTCCCTCATCAACGAGTATGTTTTCATTGGGCCTCCCAGGCCTGTTTTACACTAGTTTGACTTTGTTTCAAAAAGTGGTCAATTACAAACAGACAATCCACTTATGGAGCAAAAGATACGTTTGACACAATTTGTGATCGAAAATGATACCTCAGTTCCGAGTGTAGGGGGACACGAAAAAAAAAAATTTCGCTTTTTACTTATAGACTTGAAAGGTCTAGGTTTTTTTCTCATTTTAAAAAAAGAAAGAAAAGAAACGGACAAATATGAAGCCAAATTAGGTACATGTCAGCAACAATGTGTAAGCCGCTGAATATGGGCCATCAAAAGAGCCCCAACGTATATTTGGCGGACCCACAATGGATTCAGCAACAAAACGACAAAACCTAGGACACTATTTTCCAGTTGGTTGTTTTTCACTAAATATTCATCTAATATAAAAACACATAAATGCACCATAATGCATTAAAAAGCCCACATTTTTTCATTGTAAGGATTCAAACTATTGTTAAAGTTTACTTAGTAAGCAATTTTTGGGACACCAAAGCTTACACGAGGAACAGTCTTTTGTGATATACTCATGCAGAGAAATCCTTATTGATTCACGATGATATGCCTATAAATGTTCAAAAGTGGTTTTGTATCACTTTCATTTAGGGTCAATTTCATTTGTACAGGGGGTAATTAAATTGCTCCGATTCGGAATATTGGTGGAGTTCATGGATTAAACTAAGGAATAGAAAATTTTGGCGGTCTCAAGCTTGACCTACCAAAGTAGGGGGAGAAAACCAGGGTCAACCAAGTGAAGACATGGACGTTGAACTTCGGTGCCACTACATCGGCAACTAAGCTTTTAGTCAAAAAGCTATTCCTTATTTGAATCCTATTAGCTCCATCAATAATTTGCAACATTTTTTTATCCAAATCGGAGCTTTTAAATTTGACCCATGTACAAACTGAAATTGACCATTTTATGATTTTTGCTGTTTTACCTATAAAAACCACAAACTTAAGGCTGTATATCGTACAAACTATGCCTTTTTGAATCCTGTGGAACATGGTATAATTTTTCCAAATGAATTGGATCAATTTTAAAATTTGACCCCTGGACAAAATTTGTTTGGTACCTCTCCGTAAGGCCCATTTGCGGCACTTATGAATCACATTTCATGGGTCCCTGTCAGTCTGTCAGCATATTTTAATCACTCAAACCGTTGTACTTGAGATGCATTATATAGAAGTTCGGAGAAAAAGGCGAGCAAGAACTAAATAGACTAAAAATACACCGGTTCTCTAAAATTAACCGAAACCTCTCGGTTCTAGGGGTGTGAGAAATCCCAATGGGCCACAGATGACGGTGTTAATGTGGATACCAAGTGGACGATCACTAATGTATTTCAGTCTGTATTTTAGAGTTTCAGCGGCCCGTAATTATATTTTTATATTATCGAATGTGGAGGGCCTTATAGCATATTCTAGCAGAATCTATTGACGAAGCGAACACAATTCAATGCACGAGGATCAAGTAAATTGGTAAACCCGAGCAAGTTTCTCGGGTTGTATCAATTTACTTGATCCTCGCGTGCATTGAATGAGTAGGTTGCTTACTACAGACAGCGCAATCTAAAGACCTGAGACCTGAAGCTGAGCGAAGCCGAAGACCACCGCTGCCGCCTTCCACCTCAACACCAAATAGGCTCATAAACCTAAAACGGAGCGCCCCTCTGCCATTAACCACTCCCACCCCCCCCCCTACACCAACTTACTTGGGAGTGAAGCTGACAGGCAGCTTAGTGTCGGCAGCATCTCGAGTCCGTATGCCGCCAAGTATCTTCGAGGAATATCCTCCTGTGAACGACTTGCTGGATCTTATGGGGTGCCAGCCCAAAGGACACTACGCACACATTTTTCTTTGGGGGGTGTTTTTTTTTTTTTTTGCCTGGGCTTGGTCTACAGCACTGACTGAATACGTTGCCCAGCATGTGCAACAGCTCACACACAAAGGAACGGGACAACTGATCAACGAGGACCTTGAGAAACCATCAAGGGGTGCCTCGTCCTACTCAATCTGGAATTCCTACCAGTGCTTTCCGGCATTGCAAATGCAGAGCAATTCGGAAGAGAAACCACACGCACAAACAGTGAAGTAAGGCCCTGCTGGGCAACAAGCACCTGCTGCATAACACCCGTCAAGGAATCACACCAACTCGGCAGGCAGAGATTGCGCTCTCGGCCGACCTTTATTGCCGACACGCCGCTAAACTCTCCAGTTCCCCAGTCAAAATATTACAGGACTGGAATACTGCCTGGTTGATACCCAAGAACAGATCAACTCTCTATTACACCCTAAGACAGACTACCATCTGGCAGCAATCTCCCAAGCAAGGAATGGGTCACCTTACCAATTCGCACAGTGTCGGTTCGCTTCAATAGCAATATGACACCGATGAGGGCGCTGCGCCATCGCCAGCTGCAAATGGGGTTCTCCTTCACGATGCGGATCACATTCTCAAAGAGTGCCCTACTTTCGTCCACCGGTGGACCATAGACTCTTCAAACCCCAACCAATCAAACAGTGAGTTTGGCTCCAAACAAATCAACAAGTTTAGCGCTGCCTATACGCAATTAGAATTGAATTGAGTTTGGCTCTGTCATAGATTTGCTAGAATCATGCATAGAAGGCCCTCCCATTATCTATAATATAAAAAAGTATTGAGATGTGTTACAAATGTGATGCTAGCTCTGGGTTAATAACACTGTTGGCAGCCCACATTCCAGGAAAAAGGAATGTTATTGCGCAGACAGTATTTCAAGAGGGATGACAATAAAGCAGACAGTGGGAAATCCCCCCCCAAGAAATAGCAAAATAAATTTTCCAGATTTGGGTGGGAGACCGTACAATAGGCTGTTTGCAACCAACAAGAAGTTTCCAAAATATTTATTTCTCCAGTTCCCGATCAAATTGCAGAAGAAAGAAACAATAGAGGCATTTCGGTTATGCTGAGGAGGGATGTTGCTTATGCCTTTCCCTCCCGTGATGATTCCCAAAAGTCGCTGAAAAAAATCCCAAAAGAAGAAAAAATGTATAATGTGATTCTTCATGGCTCCTCTTGGCCAAGGCAAATCTGGTTTCCTCTGCTTCTGAGCCTGTTAGTAGACTTCTCTTAAACAATACCAGGAAATGTAGACCTTTATCACGAAACAGGGAAAAATTTGGCATCCAGACCCATCTGCATAAACCTTGTAGGTGGATTTTTTTCCAAAGAAACAAAGGTGGGTTTCGGAGAAAAGCTTGCAGTATTATGGCACACAACTAGTACCACAGGCAATTAACGCTGTAGACTTAAGCGATCTACCGTTTGGTGAAGAGAAAGGAATTTTTACTCCCTCTACAGCATCTGTAGCTGAAAATTGAATTACGTCTTACCAGAATTGCTTGATTATCAAAATTATGCCCAAGCACGGTTGCCGGATACAGAGCGGCTATATCTGTTAATACACAAGGGCATTGACGGTTTACCCGTAGGCCAAAATAAAGATCTAAGGGACATGATTGTGGGAATGTCACAGTTAAGGTCAGTCACAAAAATCCTTAATTACCAAAACTGAGAGGTCTTCTTCAGTGTAAGTAAGGTCAGGGAAGAAACCATCTGAACCTATGAGTCGCTGACGTTAAATTGTTGTAACTCTCAAACCTGCCTTTTTAGTTGCAGTCGCATCGGTTGAAGGGTTAGCGACATCCATGCAAAAAAATAATCATTGAAAAACCCAGGGCGCTAAAGTCTACTAAAGGAGAACAGTTCGCTAAGAAATTATTCCCGCAACTGGTTCTCGCATACAAGAAAGGTGAAGTGAGAGCAGCTTCCAAAGAGACTTTAGCTGATGGATGTAGAAACAGAAAATCTGAAAATGCAGATAGACTTGTGCACTCCGCGTGACGAGATGTAGAACTATACATTTTTGGAAAATTATGACTAGACGGACAGTTATGGCGTCAATTGCAAAATGATGGGAGCATTTTAACAGTTTGACCCCTGTCATGAAAATGCAGTCACCTGTGAGTGAATGAGATGACTTAACCGAGTGTGTTAATGTGAAACAAAAGTTACGCTCACTTGTGTCTGATAAGGATACATGGACTAGACTCAAGTAGTCGCCGCCACTAACCCAAACTCAACTCTATATCAGTGAGTACAACTTCCGTTTTTGCATTATGCTATAAGGTGGGGCGTCTAACCAGTGGAGGGCGAGTGTTACCCCCCCCCCCGACACATGGAAAAAAAAATCGGGAGGGAGGGGAGCAAAAATGGGAAGGAAAAAAAGGAAGGAGAGAAGAGAAAAGAGATAAAAAGAGAGAAATCAAGGGGAAAAGAGGAAAGTAAAAAAAAACTAGCAACGATTTTGCTTTAGAAAGCACGGGGTGGTATATCATGCAGTAACAAATTGCTGCGCACGTGGCCTTTGACCGCATTCTGTGTACGCATTATATAGGTTGCATCAGCAGTTCTTCTGACCAAGTCTTGTCAAATTATTAGCAATACTGGATAGTGTGGCGTGAGAAGGGTTTTTTAAGATTTTCAAAAATGCCCTTTAATCGGCGCACATGAAACGTGACAATTTGACCCCAATTAGTGATAGAACAATTGATTGTGGCAGAAAGAAGAACAGGAAGAAAGAAAACAGCAAAAAAGGAGGGTAGCGTGATGACCTTGTAATGGACACCGCGTGACCTGTGACCCAAAATTGTGTGTGGACCATCCTGTATGACACTAGGGTCAAGGGTTATTTGGACGAAGTCTGGTTCAGATCAAGCCAACCGGTAACACCAGTAGCATTTTGAAATATTAAGAAGGGTTAGAGAGACTGCCCCTTTTTTGCACCCTAAATGACTTTGGATTCACAATTGAAAAACCCCATCTGGCCCAAGATCGGAATCACTGCCCGAATGATCTGATAGCACATGCGAACTGCGGGAGAAGTAGGGAAAACGGGTGTTAGGCGACGAAATAAAAAACCTGTTTTCGGGCCGGACCCCGACCCGGATTTTTCGTTTTTGTGAGATTTTTTTTTTTTTAGTTTTTCAAAAATCATGTAAAAACCAGCCTGTTTTAGCACACAAATTTATCAATTTTGGATAATTTGTTTTCAGAAAATTTTGTTGTAAACAATATCACTTTTTATCTTGCTATTTCAAATTGTTGGGGCAAATAAGGCCATTTTGACCTCCAGAAAAGAATAAAAATAAGACAAAAAAATTCGCCCGACCAACCATACTCGAAAGGTCCCCTCGCCGTAAACAGGGTTTTCTTTTTTCGTCACTTAGCGCGACAATGACCATTATTGACCCTACGTGACCCATATTGTCAAACTGTGGAACACCCTATATGAAACCTTGGATTAGGGTTTCTTGTGGCCAATGTATCGTTGCAATCTGAACAAGCATCTGGCACTAGTTGCATTTTGAGCAGGTACAAAACAAACAACTAGACCGGGACTATGTGGCACTAGGCCAATGGTCACAGCCAATGGGTCAATATGACCCATGACCTTCGACCCTGTCGAGCACCAATTTTGGTGTTGAAGGATATGAAGATGCTTTAAACGGCTTTTATTGTCTTCTATAGGCCGCGATACAGTCAATTTAGTCTTTTTGGCAAAATGACTGACAACTTATGACCTTTGACCCCGATATTGATAAAAACCGTATGTACACTGGGAAAATTGCATTGTTCCATTGCAAAGGAAAAACAAAATCTAATAGCTTAGTTCTGGAGATAAAGATTTTAAAATTTCAAGCTAAATCGGAGCTTGTTTGAGATTTGACCTTTGACCTTGTAGAACTTGACCTTTGAGTCGAGACTATCAGACACTCCTACCATTAATTTACCATCACTTAGCAATAACGGGCTGTATCTTCCTCTATAGGCGGAGATATAGCCAATTTGGTCTTGTTTTTAGCTTGACCTCGTAATGACATTGATACCTTATATAAAAATTAAGGTACACACAAACAGTGACATTGTTCCAGTTCAAGTAAAAAAAATTCTGCTTGCTTAGTTTATGGAGAAAAAAATTCTTGAAAATATTTAGCTCAAAACCGGAAAGACCTGTAAATGACCGTTGACCCCAAAATATATGTCGACCGCGGTCGGAAGCCATGATGAATTCCTCCAAAGCAGTATTGTCAAGATGAGTTTGTGCAGTTCATTGTTGTTCAATGCCGCATCCTGAGCAAAGAAATACGGGGTATGTAAGCATTGGTCTTCCGTGCAGTATTACTTGGTGGCTTCCAGAAACAAGACGTGAGAACTGGTTCGTCTAGCCGTCTAGGCCGTCTGGCACAATGAGCAGCAAAATTCAGGCGCCGACCCTCTTAGTGTGGTTGGTATGTCAATGTCAGTTCCCGTAGGATTTTGGTGCTAAGGTTGATTTGCTTGAGTTTTTTCTCAATAGGGATGATACAGTCAGAAAATGATGGGTGTTGCAAAATTTTCGGAGCTGCTGTCCCTTCCCAAGGGGAGAAATTGTTCACAGGGGGGAAACAAAATTTGAAATCGCGTCAAATTGTTTTTGTTTTACTTGTACCTTAACATGTCGTTTAGCCTTTATATGGATTAGAAAATGTATATATTGCATATGTTCGACCTTTATTTTTAGCGCTTTAGCCCCATAATGGTTTCAAGGTCATCCCCCGAGGTTTTTACATTTACCCAATGCTCAGAGATTTCGTCTTCACAGGTCACCAAATGTATTATTTTTACGTGTGTGACATGGGTTGACTATTATAGCAATATGTATCGAGGGTTACATGGTCTATGGGGGGGTCACCAGAACACTCTCTGGATGTCAAAATGGTGATATCAAAAATCCCATTAAAATGCATTTCTGTTCAGTATGACACAAGGAATCATTGTGACATCCACTTTCAACAACATCAGAGCATTTAACCCCAGGGTGCTTGAACATTATGGGGCTACACCGCTTTAACTAAAGGTTGGAGGAATTAGGCAAATATATACTTTTTGTTAATCCTTATGAC
>JAMKCH010042902.1:0-13133 GCA_023653785.1 Ophioderma brevispina
ATGAATATAATACATTATAAGTGGAATTTCATCCAAAAGAGATTATATAACTGGAATATTTTTGGGCAAATATATTTAAAATAGCAACAGTATGGATGTCATAATCAACCTGCTGTGCCAATGGCGTGGGGTGCAGTACCCGGGGGGGGGTTCTCAAACTTTTTTTTGCTCAACATGTTGCCTCCGATTTCAAAATTGAGAGGCTTCCCGCACACATAACATACGGGGGCAAATATGCACCGACTAACAAATAAAATGACCCCATTTGAGACAAAAATTGACTCTTTTTGTGGTCAAATTTAACCCTAAAATTAAGTTGGATGGGCTCAATGAAGATAGAGTTAATATCTGACATGTAGGGAACTCATATCAGAAAATTGGAATTTTCCATCCAATTTTGGTTTTACGCGTTAACGTTAAACCAATGGCGACCTGAAACTGGGATTTCTTGGTGGCCCCCCCCCGCGCCAATTCAGTCTCAGGGAACTATACCATTGCATTTTCCAGTTGGATACAAAGGCCACCTCATGATCCAAAGGTCCCGGGTTCGATTCCCGCTGAGGGCCAATGTGTTTGTGCACTTGGGCAAGGCGCTTTACCCCTCGCTTGCCTCTCTCTCATCTAACCCAGTGCTAAATGGGGAGTTGTTAGGAAATTTCCCTTGAGCCGCCGCCCAAAGGTAATGACATGCCTTTGGCATTTGTAAGGAGCTGCCAGTATTCTTCTAAGTGGCAGCCGAATAAATGTAAAAGAAGTGCTTTGATACATTATGAAGGGCGCTATGTAAATGTCGACGTTATTTTATTGCCCAATTACGACCTTATTCTCTCCGTTATCAATTTTAAATAATTTAAAAAATAACCCTTCCCGGTTGCGTTGATTTTTCAGCTCCAACGCTGTTGGAATGAGAGAATATCGGTTTGATATTTTTTTTTTTTCTCTTAGGTCTCAATGTCTATATTTGGGACTCCTTCTTGTCCGCCACCAGCCTGCTTCGCAAACAAAAATGAAATATCGCCCTCTGGCGGTTAATGATGATCTCGCAGGAATCTCGCTATTTCGTGATAGTCGAGCACTTCGCGTGGAAAATCAAACATACAAGACTGTAGATGTCAGCATTATAAATATAGCTCTAAATTTAATGTTACCCTACCTTCTCTTTCGCTTCAGATTAACCCATAATAACAACTCCCTGAAAGGGGGGAAATCAGAATATCGGTAAGTTTGTTTAAAATCAATCATTTTTCTGATTTTACTGAGGAATTGGTCAAGATTTCGTGTCACTGTCATGTTATGTTACATACTACATAATCATAAACATTCAGTTTTTCATTGGACATTGCATACATTACATGCATGCATTACAGACATGATGCCAACATGACTAATTACGCATGCACATGATCATGCATGACTACAACCTGACATGATCATGTGTGATGGTCATGGATCGAATCCATGGCTGGGTTCCCTACTACAGTTCCCCGCAAAAATGATGGGCACGCGTTAAGGAACAACCAGACCCCCTGCCGTTGGTGGCGACTTTCAGCTCTATTTCAACTTGAAGTAGTTTTTTTGTGGTGTTGCTAGGTCCATAAATCTATAAAATTCCACTTAACACCCGTATTGGGTGCAATCTGTGACTCTGTGTGGAGGTTAGTTATTGTGCTCTGTTCACTGATCATGCCACCATGGTTGACAAATTTGTCATTGTATTACCTGTTCACTCATCCACGCAAAACACACAGCCCAGCTTTCAGTGAGCCAATAGTCAGTGCAGTTGCCAGCTGGTGGTCACAAGTTTTGGACTTGGAGCTCATCCTGTGCTTAAAAAGAAGTCAGTTTAAGGACAATTTTTTACTATAACTTTGTTATTTCTAGTCATAGTTAAGTAAGCACCTCTCCTATACTACAAAATTATATATTCTTTAATACCAACATTTTGGAATTTTGTTGACAAATTCTATTTTTTTTCTGATCGTTCCTACCGTTGGTGACACGAACCACCTTGGTAATGGTATGCACGTACATGACGTCGTACTCGTAGCAACCAACGCCAACGGGCAACGCGATAATGTACATGTATATGGGCATATATTCACGCAGCTGCTCTATAAAAATAAATCAGTCTCTGTACTAAATCATAATGAGATTGAGATGCAAGCACATGGATTATGTTTTTGGCATTCTCCTTGATTATTAAGACCTGTGAGTTTAAGGACCCTAGCTTACTGAAATTTAAGAATCTAAAGCGCCACCACAGTAACACGTGGAAAATAGTCGTGTTTGTTAAAAGCTAACACATGCAGATTCGTGATAGAAATGTATGCCGTCACTATTTATATACTCTTGTTATACGACCCGTTTCCTATTGTTCTCAATTAGAATTCCCTATATAAAAAGATAGGCACAGGTCTTATAACAAGAGTATACTAATATAGAAACGCATACCTCCATCTAAATAGAAAACACTCAACATGTTTGTAGACTGTTAATAATCAATACTGGTGTAATAATTTAAACAGTAACATGGTAATATGCAAGTAAAAACGGGGTTTTTTTAGTTGTTTAATCAAAACTATTACTTCATATTGTTCTTATTAGTCTAGCACTCATATTCTTTCGTGTATTTTGACACACTGGTCTCAGCACATTGACTAAGACAGTGTCAATTCATATGGTATTGACCCCTATGTGACCTTTAACCTAGTCAAAGAGGTCAAGTGATGTTTTGTCTGTAACACGTTGGTGGTAAATAACTGTTAGCCATATCATAACACTTCTATTTTAGAGGTACCATACGGGCTTTTTCTCATATCAGATGTCAATATTGAAAAATCCTGATTTCTGCACCGATGACGATGTGACGCAAATGGATGAGAGGATTTCGTAAATTTTGAAATTTCTATTTTTTTTTATTGGGGCAAAAATCGTCTATACTACTACTAGCCAAGGCAAATACAAGGTAAGAAATCTATTACGTAACACAATAGGCCTATGGATGAATTACGTTTGTTTCATGACCCATAGTCTCAACCAGAATTTTCTGTATAATCCTTTGAATACAAGGTAAGTGGCCCACAGGCCTATAGGCCTTCTTCTCTTGTCATATAAGCTGCGGCAATCTTCTATCTCTCTATCTTCCTTTCTTTGTACAAGAGTACTATGGAAATTTTTGATATTAAACACCCAGGCGCGGATCCAGGGAGGGGGCGCGTGCCTCCCGGTGATTCTGCAAATTCTTGCAAAATCAGCCCATATTGAGCGACTTTTGGACCAGTTCAGCCTTTCACCCCCGGGTAAATTGTGAAATTTTTCAAATCCTGGATCCGCCATTGAACACCTGTACCCCGGAATCCACAGTACTGAAAAGTTAGTTTTGTATAAGTCCACTACCTCTTAATTGCTTAAAAGCAGGTGGGTACCCGTAATGTTATAATTTGGATGTTTTCCCACTTAGGCCTATATGGAAGCATATCAACGAAAACATCTGATTCCATATTTTGAGTAACTCATTCCAGCCGATCTAAGCAAAAATGTGTATAGCCCATGATCCCATGAGTGTGTTAATACTAGTAAATGTTGTATAGCACATTTAGAGACATTTCTGTTCAAAAAGAGGAACTTCAAAACATCAAGAGGATGTTCCCTCTAGTTGGAATTTCACTGAGGTTAATGGACAAAAAATATGACTTCATATACGTACCCAAATAGCAAATTTGATGGAGTAATGTGGGGGAAAGCGGTTGTCAACCGCACCTTCTACTTTTAAATTTAAACTTTAAACTTTTAAAAGTTTGAAAGACCCTAATATTTCAGTGCCAAAACGCGTGTTGAACAACCATATATGGTTGTTCAGATCCACCATTAAATAGCCAGGTAAGGTTGTTTAACTGAGTTCTTTAAATATTTCAACAAGTCGGTTAAAATGTTTATGCAAACACTCAGTTTAAACACTTTGCTTTGACGAGGAACAAGACATTGTTGTTAAAGTTTTAAACAACGTTTATACAGCGTTTATATCTTTTTGCAGTGTACAGATTGTAGCTTTAATTTATGCACTGCTACAGCTAGGACCCCAACCAAAGCAAGTAAAGTTGATTTTCCCCCCTATAACTGATGTGAACTGATTATTTAAAATTATCTGAGTCACTTTTCCAGTAATCAAAAAGAGTGCGGCTTTTTTTGACACTCTTCCTACGGTTCTTTGTTATCTTCCGTTTTGCAGGCCTATCTTGCTGATTCTTATATTTCTTCTTGCTTGACTCCAAGCTAGGTTCATTGGTTGTCTGTCTACTACTTGGTCCTGGAGTATCTGAATCAAGGAGTATAACCGAGTTTGAAGAAGATGAATCGGATATTTCTGTACGATATTTAAATTATGGCCGGGCCGCAAGGTGGTGATCCAGATACTGAATGTACTTAAAAAAAATGTGCATACTTTTTTAACTGAAGTGGTCGGCGTTGATTAATTATGAAATAGAAATTTATACAACTTTTTCAATAAATATGTGTTTACATGCAATGCGCAGGATTTCAAACGTCAAAAGGTGTAGGATAGCGAGTCCAGTGAGTCGCATTTCGCACGAGTGTATACAAACACGGCACGTGTCGAACAGATGCATGTAGGCCTACACAAACTGTTTTACGAGAAATTACCTTCCAATTCATCTGATTCGGAGTCAGATACTGGAAACCAATCTTTGGGATATGAAATGTTGAGATTGGTGTTTCTTTCACGTACTGCAGGCCCGTCTCTAATTGCAGAAGGAGCGGGGGAAGGAGAATTTGCACCACACGCTTCTTCCACGGCGGTTGCAGGCTCTGGATCTTTTACATTTGGCTCGGGATTTGGCTGTTGTTGGTCTTCTTGAACTTGAAGAGCTACGCCCCTGCAGCTGCATTAGGTTGATCTACGTTTGCATGTTGCTGATCATCTTGAGGAGTCCAAGTGACGCCTGTTCTAACAACAAAATATGGCAAAATAAGAAGACCGCGTACATAGGCCTCCTTTAACTTATAACGGAGATAATTTTAGTTATTGAAATAAATAGACCGGAAAGAATTTGTATTATGCCATCATCCTATGTGTTCGCAGCCTATATATAAACGGAATAAACTGCAACTTCAAAGATGTGGTGATAGAATACCGCTATCCGAATGGGCCTATAGGCCTATATTATTTTAATTTTCGTTACAAATAGTTTGCATTTCCTTTTTTTTTTGGTAAGTTCTTTTGATTTGGTTTGTCCTTTGTTTACATGGTTGGTAAGTTGCAATTAAAATAAATATAGGCCTACTGTAATTTAGCAATCATATAGCAATTTATCAGCATTATCAAAACTACATCATTCAGATCTGCCATTAAAAGCACATTAATTTCTAGATAACAAGATCGTAACTGCAAGAGTTATATCATGCTATTTATCAATAGAACGCTTTTAATGCTGCAGGGGGACTAACGAAAATATTTGGCTATAATGAATAAATGTTTTGACATTTATTGAGAGAAATTAAATCCCGATTTACCGTCAACTTCTGGGATAATTTCAAAGTCTGTGTTTTCTTCTCCATGTAACCAAGTGTCAAATAATTGCTTTGGTGAAGTCATTTCAGCCGGTGTCTGTAAGTTGTATATTTGTGACAAATAACTGAAGAAAAATTCATACATATTTTTTCCTTTGGCGTGATTCCGAAAAATGATTTCTACCAGATGGGACTCGAAATTTGATAGCGTAGTACCCGCCATTAACAAAAAGTGACGTTTCGTGTGTGTCCACATCCCCTCTATGGTATTAGTGTGTACTTTAATCGTTTGTCCTGTGATACTGTGGCGGTAGTATTTGGTATATTGATATTTATGAATGACGGTAAAATGTTCGTATCCCAATGAATTCAGTTTTTTATACCCTCCCCATCCGTCAGTAAAAATTCGCGAGCCAGGTTGAACATGTCGAGTTATAATTTTTAACAACGTCTCTTCATTTCGCTGTTCCACGGGATACAGAATTACTCTGCCGGTACTCCTTTCTAAAAGTCCCACAACCCAAACTTTAATGCCGCGATGTGGATTACCGCGATGGAACTTGCATTTCCTCCCAAAAAGCGACTCGTCCACTTCAATGTCACCCGAGAATTTCATTTTTTTGTGGATGATCTCTTTCCACACAAACTGGACGCAAATGTCACGGATGTAATTAGCCCAGTGTACGGCTGTTGACTTGTAGTTAATGTTGCTGAAGATGCTACATTTTAGAAGCGTTTGGCCATCTAAATAATGTTTCATAAAATTAATAACATCTGCAATTGGCATTTTAAATCCACTGAAATAACTAAAATGTCGGATACTTCGTTCAAAATCATGGCCGTTCCTTCTGCATCTCCAGCTGAAGCCGTCCAATTTATCGGATCTTTGAACAAATTTACAGGGATTGCCACAATGGTCACATAAAACTGTAGAAGGTAATAGGTGTTTGCTAATTCACCAGTTAATCAAAATCAAAGTTGGTGCCATTAGTAACGAATAAAATGCAAAAGGGTTCAACCAATCTGTAAATTGCATTCCGCCTAATGACTCCTCGTCTTGTCCAATTCTAGACCGCGACCATCCCCTACCCCGTGTTTCATTTTCATTATATTCCGATTCCGTATCAAACTCATTTGACGCCATTGTAAAATTATGTCACAAAACTTAAGAGTAACCTAAACAACTTCAAACTGAACTGTTCTCAGAGCGATCAAGACGAAGAGTGATTTAACAGAATTGAAGAAATTGTTAATGAAAGGTATCACGCGATGATATAAGCCCACTTATGAATGAATGGAATGTTTTTCACAAGGAATATACAAATCAATGCAAATTTCACATGAATTCATATGCAAATTCCCCCAACAAAAAAGCTTTTTAGATAATCTTTAGCCATTGAAGTTATTGTAAGGTCATTAAAATGTCGGGTTGCAGCCATTTAAAACGTGTTTGATATATTTGGCTGACTATACTTCACGAAAACGAAACCGGCTTATCGCATCCATTGGTTTATGAGCACTTTAATCCGTCATGTTACATAACATGTAAACCAATGGGTGCATTGAGCCTGTTTCGTTATTCTGTGAGATGTTGACCCGAAATTATGCTCCAAGACCATATGGTCCATGGAGCCATATAGTCCTGGAACATAATTTCGGGCCAAAATCTTATAGAAGCATTTCGTTATTTTCGCAAAGTATATAGGCCTATAAATAAGCCGGGATGAATTCAGTATTCTGCCACCACATCCTTCAGCGTGCAGTTTATTCCGTTAAGGCTGCCAAATTCATAGGGTGGTGGCAGAATACTAAATTCTTTCCAATAAGCCCATTATAATTAAAAATTCCGTACAAATGGTATAGTATCATGCGAAATTATCATTTTTAGCGTTATTCGGGATGAAATTAATCGTGACTCAGTTTGGCTGCATCTTACAAATGATTATTTTATCTATGTTTGCCCTAAATGAAAGGCCTAAATTTAACTATAGGCCGTTATACATATCAAAATAAACATTTATGCAACTTACCTTTCTTCTCTGTGTACATAATGACGGACGGTGCCATCCGGATATTCATAGCGCCTGTTTGTGATGTTCCAAGCATATACCTTATATTGAATCCCTTGTTCAAAATAACGAAACAAATTTTTAACATGATTAACTGCCGCTTGGTCTCGAAATAAATTTACAAGTTCCGCCCATTCAAAAAGTACAACAGGATTTAATCCGTTCACATAGGCAAATGTGGTAACTAATAAACGTTCAAAATGATTTATTCCTTTTGTCCAAAAAAGACGGCGTATCTTATGAGGCCATTCTGTTGCAGGCCCGATGATATCTTGGATATCAATCCACATTTTTTGAATTTGTTGAGTTTTTGTTAAGTTGTGCGCCATTTTGTAAAGGAAAACTAGATCCTGTAAGTACCAATTTCTGGAAGAGGTGTTGCACGACACTACTTTAAACAATTCCACAAACACATTACTCTATTCATGTTCTAATCTTAAAGAGCTATTCAAAAACTAAGGTCAATCTGGGGTCTCTTACAAAAATAAGAAGTCAAAAATGACACAACATTCAGTTTGGCGTAAGCCTACTTATAAGAAAACTGTTTGGTTCGTTGCATAAAAGTTTGATGCAGCGGCGGCAGATTTCTGGGATGAATTGCTTAAATACCGTTTAAAATGTGTTTATTGTGTTTCTTCTCAATGTTGAAAAGAGGGTTGGCAAACGTCCACGGTAATCCCGTGGTGCAATACGGAATAAACCGCATTCACGTCATATAAAAGAAACACAGATGCGCGGTTCAGTACAGCATAAATCGCATTCACGTCTTATAAAAGAAGCACAGATGCGCGTTGTCTATTCAAGAATGTGCTCTCATGAACTTTTGTCAATGTCGGAATCTTTGAAGTCACCTTTTGAGACACGCTTTAAAATGAAGAAAAAGTGAGCGGGTCGTATAAAATTTAGGCCTCTAGAATTAAGCGCGTTAGCTAAAAGTTGACGGAAAAAAATAAATCTGATGAAAAACAACATTTTTGTAGTGTGTGGATCGTATATTTTATAAAGGAAGTACATTTTATATGACCTGGTCACTTTCTCATTATAATATAGACTATAGTATAGCCAGGAGCAAAAGAAGGGGCTGAAGTTTTTTTTGAACGAAGGTTAAACAAGAAAGAGGAAGTTGACGGGCCGTAGAAATTTAACCCAATATATACCTTCCATATACACTACAAAAATGTTGTTTTTTATAAGTTGTTAATTTTTTGCGGTCAATTTCGCCTTAAATCGCTAAGTTCTAAAAGGTCTAAATTTTTATACGACCCGTTCCCTCTTTCTTTCCTGTTTAACCTCTTCCCCAAAAAATACCGAGCCCCTATTTTGCTGATTAAAATATCCCACAAAAGAAAATCCCTTTTCTAGTCCTACGGACGGGAGGAAAAATGAAGGATGTTCATAATCACGGATAAGCTCTATACTTCACTATTATATATGGTAATTTTTACAATGAGTGGTGTAACTTTTGTACCCTTGGGGTCAAAATTTAAAAGTACTTTTTATTTGTTATTTTCACTAAAAAAGTACTCACAAATGATCAACTTTTGAATTAATTTACTTTTGGAGCTTAATCTATCTGCAAAATACGGTAATTTTGGAAATATTGGTGGCATATTGGGTAAAGTTGAGCAAAAAATCTTTTGTGAAAAAACATTTTTCCAATTGTAAACATAATTTTCAGCCAAAAGAGATCCTATTTAATTCAAAGTATAGAAATTCAAAATTTACACATGCTTTTGACTTGTCCTTGGTTGACATTCCTAACTATTTGGAAGGGAGAGAGCAAATTTTGACGAAAAATCTCATATCAACTCACAATTTAAATTTTTAAAATATGTTTTTCATGAGCCAATCCCATCATGCTCCCTGTACAAATCTCTTCCCAATGATGTTACTTACTGACACAAATTGCAGAAAAAAATCTGTAAATGCTTAACCCCAAAGTTGATTTTACACTTGCAGTCGTTTCGGAAGTGCACAGTTAACAGTGTTAACATGTTTCGGAAGTGTCAAAGATGTTACGCATTTCTGTTAGAGATTTTTTCCAATGAGTGATTTCAATCTGGCGACCAATTTCCAAGGGTGAAAATGAATTTCCAAGAGTGAAAATTTTAACGCGATCGAAGTCCAATTTTTCTGTGACCTATTGTGTCGTATAAAAAACGCCATATGTTACATTTAAAGCGGCACTTCAATGGTGAGATTATGTCTCATTGAGCCTCTATTCATTAATAAAAGAAATTATGCCAAAGAGCCCAAAAAACTCCATGACAATCCAAACCAAAATTTGAGTAAAGCATAAAAATATAAAGGAGCAAATAATATCAGGAGTCAAACAAGGTTGATTTCTACAAATTTGATAGCCCCTCAGCATAAACGTCACCACCCACCCCAGCAAAAATATATTGGGCACACATGTATCTTTTCCCCAAAAGAAGATGGGTAGGTCACTCCTTACCCCCCTCAAAAAATGATATGACCCAACTGTGTAAGAAAAGAAAAAATCTTAAGTCTCTCCACCTAAAAAAATTGGTATGACCCTCCCCAGGCCCCCCCCCCTGAAAAAATAGTATGACCCCACCTCCATCCCTGGCAGTCTCAGTAAAACCCTTTAAGTTAACAAAAAAATCGATAGAACACCCCTCTCGAAAGTCCTTAATTTCAAGTCATGTGACATCAGGGAAGTCTAGAAACAGCAAAATTCCGGCATTTATGCATATTCATAGAGTAATAATAGGTCTGACAACTGGGATTTTAAATTCCATATGATCAAAAAGTAGTTTTGTTCACATATCTATAAATTTCTCTGCACATGATTTTGAAGCAATATTTGATTAGTAAATTCTAGTAGCCCTTTCTGATCCTATCACCTCCTATATCCCCACGCAGGATTACCTAAGAGTACTTCAATTTACTATAAACGTCATAAAAACACCATAAACTCATATACAGATTTTTATAGAGACTTCAATAATACGTCCTAAATAATTATCACTAGCCCGAAATCGGCAAAGTGTTTGAGATGGGTAGAGACACTGCACCTGTCAATCAATGGTAACAATCAATTGGGATGCACTTTATCAGGTCTATATTGATTTTGAGCCTTTGAGGTTCCCCATTGTGCCGCCATGAGACCTCCAAATTTCCCGACTTTTTCTTAATGTCGGGTGAAAAGTGCCCATTCGGAAGCGTTTTTTCATTCTTTTTTGGGGGATGAAAATGATATCCTAGGATAGCTGGAAGGCTCAACAAAACTTTCTTGGTCAAATCCAAAGTGAAATCACTCTGGGAGTTTTTTTTCCCATGCGTGAGAGTGAACATTCCAGCGTTGAATCACTCGGGTGGGAGCTCAGTTCTCGGAATGTGTGTTACCATGGCTTTTGTTTATATAATGAGAATGCTCCTAACTTGCATTGCAACACATTTCATTCATTTCCAATTTAAGGAGGATACAAATAGACTTCGCAAGGTGTCACAACAACAATCTAAGTTGAAATATACTGTATCTATGTTGCAAGAAACTAAGCATTTGTTGTAAAAATTACATCCTTGAGACTCCTTGTGGCAATTTCTCAATGGTACTTCTGAAACAAATTACCTTTTTGCAGAAGATTTTCATGTATAAAATTCTTTAGAACTTTGCAAATACACAGTCGTTTCGGCGGTGACAAAGATTTAACAAATAGTTTTCATTAAAGACCTGTGTTGAGTAATAACGTCAGAAGCTGGTTATATTCATTCTACATGTTGTTTACAAGAGGAAGAATTCCTAAGGTTGACCAAAGAAAAGCATGCAGGACACTGTATACCACAGAGTTGCAGGCCACTGTGTACTTGAACAAGCTTATATAAAAACAATAAGAACAATCACTTGGTGGCTCACTTCTCGAGCATTGTTAACTAAAACATTAACTTGGCATAAAACATCAACTTTGTGTGGATGCTATTTACATGGCCAGATTTGTGAAAAAAATATCATATTAATAATAAACCTTTCATTTGTGTTAACACAAATGAGAAAGGTTTATTATTCTCATCCGCAGACCATTAGTACTTAGATTTGTCCATATGTTGCCGTGTCTTTTTTTCCATTTCAGCTCATTTTCATTATGTTTTCAATTTCTGATTTCCATTTTTGTTGGAAGTCTTTATTTAATTTAATCATAGCCATGATTACCATTTCATAGCAAAAGTTTTGTTCTTAAAAGATGTGATGTGTGCTCCCAGGTTACAAATAAATAAAAAAAAATTCTTCAGGGTCATTCCAGGCCACAACAGGGAGTTTCACCATCTTTGATTTTGCTTTTCATTTTGCCCATGCATCAGCTTTCTGATTTTCCATGTCACACAGATCACCAAAAAATCATGTTCTATTCTTATCGACAGCCTGTCAAAGTTTATGACTGAGGCAAAATTCAGTAATTTGGGTTGACATCAAAACAATAAGCCATTCTATGAGACATCTGCTGAAATTCTAATATTCCAACGCATTACCTGCTTCATTTGTTGATACGTGTCCACTCCATTGATCAGTGATTATGTTACCTGTAACTAAAGCTTTCATGGTATCCCCTTTAATTTCTCTATCACTAACATGAATTATTTCTGCTGAAGGTTTTTAAAATGTTTCTAATTGTATGACTCGGAGAAAAATGATTGCCTCTCAAAGGTTGGAACCCTTACAGTTTATCACTAAACATACCCCCCCAACTTTTTTGTTTTGATTTTACTTTGAGTAGATTTCTACAGAATTCCAGTTGATGGTGAGTTACAGTTATGGTCGGAGTTTGGACTTCGTCCAGTACTCAAAATAGGGGACAAAATATCAGAAATTTTCGATTTCTTCCTCGCAATCATTTAAAGGAGATTGGTTTGAAAGAAATGGCCACCTACAAATAAAGTAAGTTACGTTGTTCGTCCATTCAATACTGATTGTGCAGGGTCCTTATAAACATGTTTAAGTACCAAGGCCTTAAAATAGTAGATTCTTCGCTTTTGATACAGTGCACTGATATTACCAAACACTAAACGGATGATTGCGTTTTATTGAAAATTGAGGCATTTACAATACAAAATGTGTTTGAACCAAATGCTTTGTCCTATGTGACATAGTGTGTCTACCCAAATTGGTTTAACATTGTCTACCAACAACATACATGTAATCAATAAATTTTAGAGCCTTCCAGTCACCTGTGTGTTACAATGCATAAAAAAAAAAAAAAAACAAAAACAAAAAAAAAAAAAAGAAAGAACTTTTCTCTTCACTATTCATAAAATCAGCTTTCACCTCTTTCACTGACACTATACCTGGATTTAGTTTGCGCTTTCTTTGAACAAATTAGGGTTTATGCTTTGACTATTGATTGGGACTGTGATGGCCCAACTGCTCAGGGTTGCTATCATGGCTATCGCGCACATCATACCACAATACCAACTAATATACTAATCCCCTCATTTTATACCTCCACCTACAGTAAAGTAGAGGCTATTCCACTATCAACTGGAATCTGTGGTAAATTCTTTTTCATCGATCAAGGGCCC
>JAMKCH010042903.1:0-18373 GCA_023653785.1 Ophioderma brevispina
TTTGGTCTGCACAAGATGTTAGGTCACCGTTTGCCAAACATTTTTTTTCTTCTCAATGGGCTTTGTTCACCCTTCCTTCCATTTCGAATAAAGGATGAATATATGGTCAAAGAAAATTGAACACACAGTAGGAAACTCTAACTTATTTATTCATGAAGAGGACCAAGTAGTTTGTGTTCCACGTCATGAAAAATAGCTTGATCTAAATCGGGCCTGCAATCTGTTCAGTTGCAGGATAATAACAATGCCTCTGCAGTTCCAGATGAAAAAGGAATAGGTGAAGTGTTTGGCTTCTTACATATCGAGCGGATGTACTTATCAATAGCCCCCATTATTTGCTGGAGCAAATGAAGCATGGTGTACATCCCGTAGTCCGGATATGTCGGGTAATAAATGAGATGACATTTAATAAAAATTTCTCGAGAATGTGCCACATACTGAAGGAGGGCAAACATGTAGAATTGATTTCTTAAATTTTAGGAAAATTTCGGAAGAATTATGTTTTTTTTTTATACTTCCACAGGGGTGCGCCATGTTTTTTGCTTGGCCTCATGGCAACATGAAGAAACTGTATTTTTATGCCAATTAGGGGACTCGTCATTAGCTACAAAGATATATCATTATTAATATACTACAGTTAAAATAGTACTTGTTAAAGTCATTGGAAATTCAGGACCCTTTAACCATGCAGATTGGAAAGTTTAACATTAATGTAAGATAACATTTGATGGTAAAATGTAACATCCTACATTTATTTTGAGTGATTGTTTATTTAGTTTTTTAAAGTTTACATAGATTTTATTATCGAATTGTAATTAATTAAGTATTACTATTTATCTGGTGATTTCGTCTATGATGTTATATAACGAATTCCATCGCTATTACAATAAAAAAAAAAAATCAAACAAAGTTATTTGGAAAGTGAATGATATTCTCAGGATTGGATTTGCAGAATCTAGAGGACCTCTTTTATATTTTTTAGGAGAAGACAATTGAAAATATTTTGAAAAACAAGAAAAAAACCAATAAAGATAAAATTAATAAAAACAAACATAACCACTAGGGATAGCTGAGTATCATAGACTATATTGCACACGTAACATAAGAATAAACCTATCCTATTGTTTAAGCCCTCAAACGGAGCCCGGTGTAAGTCTAAAGGGCATAAAGGAGTAGTTAATAGTAATGTGGTGTGAAAGGTCGGACCAAGGCTAGGAAAGTATTGAATTGTGTTGAGAGCATTAAGATATATATTATTAGTGTGTCTAGCATAAGCAATATCATTCTCTACATTGACTTAAATATAAAACATATAATAGTAAAATTTGCAATTAGCTGTGCTTCATTTTGAATGATTTAGTTCATTTAAGGAAGTCACCAAGAGTCACCATGTGATCTTGTTCACTTCTTTGGTTTGTTGACCACCCAGGTAATTTCACCACTCAGATGATTCTTTGGAATCAGCTTCGAAAAGTTATGTCATTACCAATTGAATGGTACAAGTGGAAAGTCAAATATCAGATGCTGCCTAGATCGTTGGCCTGAGATAGTGGAAAAGGAGAGGGGAGAGAACCTCCTCTGCCGAAATAGGAAGGATGAAATGCGGAATTGGGCCAATGGGGATTATGGTAACATAGGCGGTCCCCTGGGTTCGCCGATCACTGGGTTCGGCGATCACCTGGGTTTCGCGATCACTGGGTTCGCGGACACATGGCATGAATGACCCAGGTTTCGCGGTAAAATTTGGACATGGCTGACCTCTGATGACTCGTCATGACCTTACAATTGTTGGCATCATCAATAGCCCCCGCCCAAAAAGTTTCTTCTGGATACACCAGGTTACCCAATTTTGACCTCAGTTGACCTTCAAGAACCCTGATGACCTTGTGGGGACCTTAGGAGTGCTGGCTCAACAACTCAACCCCATCTCCAAGTGCATGCCATGGGCACCAACATTTACTCATTTGACCTCCGTTGACCGTGAATGACCCTAATGACCTTGTCGTGACCATAAAATTTTCGGCATCAACAATCGGACCCCACCCTCAAGTTTCTGTCCATCACCAACGTTTACCTCATTTTAAATGAATGACCCCTGATGTTCTTGTCGTGACCTTCAAAATTTTCGGCATCAACATCGACCCCGCCCACCAAGTTCGTCTGGATACACCAAAGTTTACCCCTTTTGGACTTCTTGAACTTTATGACCCCTAATGACATTTCATGACTTTAAAAATTGTTGGAAGAAAAAAGAGAAAAAAAGAAAAGGGAAATGGACAAGAAAAACCCTTCCCCTTTTTCCCCCGCCCCCCTCACAACCCCCCTCAACCCTAAACGTATCCCATTTGACCTAATTTGACCTTGATGATCCCCTGATGGAACCTTTAATCCACTAACCAATACAACTCGGTCTTCGGACAGCAAGAGCACCAAACCACCAAGTTTCAGGAACGTGCGAACCTCGGTCTCCGAGAAACCAACGTTTAACCCCATGGAACTTGAATGACCCCTGATGAGCCTGTCGGACCTTCAAAATTTTCTCCATCAAAAATCGACCCCACCCTCCAAAGTTTATGTCCATACACCAATGTTTACCCCATTTGACCTTTTTTGACTTGAAGACCTCGATGACCTTTGATCCAATAACCAATACAACTCGGTCTTCGGAAGGTCAAGGGCCACCCACCCACCAAGTTTCAGAACCATGTGACCCTCGGTCTCCGAGAAAATCGACGCGGTCAGACACACAGATAGACAGAAAGATAGACAGACCATAATATATAGATGGGGAAATGTAATTAATGTTTTTGGTTTTATCGCTTTGTTCATATACAATTGGACACCAGTTCTTCCCAATACAGATATTCATGGAGAATCTGAAAATCCTAGTTGTCATTTTTTAAACATGTGTTCTTGGATGGTTTATAAGGGGCAATAATATTTGCCGGTCACTGTCATCGTGCATTGATCAAGTAGTCTCAGACGTCACATGTTGGAAGTTAACGTGCCAAAAACGGGGTGTCGTTGCCCCTTTAACTACATTGATGTGATTGCTCCAGACATCCAGCATGATCCATCTGACATCCCCAACTTTAAGGTGATTTCAAGAGATTTTGAATATTATTTTTTTGGGTAGTAATAAAAAATCGTCATCTAGACTAAAGTTAGTTACCTAAAAATGCTTAATTCCCAAAGTAGAGATGAATCAGATTTCCGTTTTCCGCAGTAAACATTGCTGCCACAGTATAACAGTGCCATAGGATACCGACATAACAAAATTTCCGGATCCGGAAGTTTGTAACAATAGTGCGTGAGTTTCCATATGCAAAGACCCTCGATTTGAGCTAGTTATTCACACAGTGATTGGATATGACAAGATATATATATGACAAAAACACGAGTGTTTGGAAAAATGAGTGCGACCTCATCGGGAAAAAATCTCTTGAGTCGGCCTTAATGACGGACAGGGGCCAGTGGAGCTAACAAGGTGAACAGCACTCGGATGCGGCAATTAGATAGATAGATAGTAATACCTACTTGAAATATCGCTTAATTTTTAACTTTCAGTTTGTTAATATACAATTAATAAGATTTCAATTAGAAGCCACGCTTCTCTTCCCCTCTCTATTTTGCAAGCTCTTATGCATCAGAGGAATATATACAAAAACGATCTGGTCGTATTCTTAGGCGTATCCACAAGTCATTGGTAATGGCTGTGGTGGGTCAGGATTTATTCAGCTGAGTTAAGCTGCTCCGGGGCCGCGTGAATCCATGATACGGATGCTATAACATGGCCAGCTTTTGGTGGGACTGGGGCGGATTGGGAACAGTCAGGGGTCTACACCCTACTCTTTATCGACAATGACGCGGATGTACATGTATAGTTGTGGCTCTCTGTACAGGAGACCGACGGCTTAACGTCCCCCTAAGGACGGGATGCTTTCGATTCATTTTCCCAATTCCAATTGAACCATGGAGGAGAGCGGTTTCTGTATTTAATCAAGAGCTCGTATACAGATTAACTACAGAGTTGAGCACGAATAAATCCCAGCAAGTGACCCATTCGGGTTCGGAACGGGATTTTTGGTAAAATTGCACCACCAGGAGCACCCTAAACGCTAGGCCACGCTTCCCCACAAGATCTGGTTATTCTGCACACAAACAGTCTTACGGAAAGATTTGCTTTCATTTACAGGTTTAGTGTAAGTACAAAAATCCGTCTAAGGATTAAACGCTCAAATGTGTGAATTATCGGAATAGACTATTTGCACAATCCCCGAAATGCATCTCACTCGGTGCCCATTTCCATCCGGGAAACTGTAACAGGAGGTAATGTTACAAAAAAAAAATGTTGTCGTTCGCGTCGACGAACAGTGCCTAACATTACAATACAAAGTACCCTTTTCACGTGAAGTTAATATTACAAAAAAGTATACGAATATCTATGCGAACAAAACAACAATCGAGCACTGGGGTTGAAATTCACGAAAAAACGTGATATTTTCGATCGTAACTGGGCCCTACTTGTCACCTGACGCACGATTACACATTATAGTGCCAACGTCACCGATAGGGTAAGTTTTTTTTTTTTCGTTAAGCTCCTAACCGTATGTTTTAGCCGAAGGGCGGCTGGTACAAGGTCCCGGATAGAAATGGGCACCGAATGAGATGCATTTCGGGGCATCGTGCAAAATAGTATAGTCGTAAACTATCAAACCCTTACCTAACCGGATTAATCTAAAACCAGCTCGGAGCTCAAGTAAGGTATCCCTCGACAAACAGAGGCGTTTATCAAGACTTATGTTATTTCATTCACACACAACCTGTGGCTAACCACTGCACGCTGTCGTTATCCATGCATTGTAATCTCTACAGGGCCGCATCCGTTTGGACTTGAAACCGGTTAAGGACGTGTGGTTACGTATTAACAGACCAGTTAAATCAGGATTAATATATACCGTAAATCGCGAAGAACGACGGCCTGCTTACATATTCTAGTCTAATCTATAACCAAAAAGTCATGTAATTTAACACTGTGCATTACCCACTTTAACGTGTTATCAACTACTTTATTCGAAATAGACTTTCACATAATTATATAGATCATCGATGCCGAAGCATGGCCTCAATATTTTCTAGCAACCATCATAGAATAACCGTGATGAAAATGTTAGATTATATCATGGTTCAAATGCAACTTGAATGGGAGTAATTTAAAGTAACACATATTAATCCGGATGCGCCCGTGAGGCGAATTTATGGCTTTACTTACCCGACCGGTCAAGCTTCGTCTGACTTCAAGTCAAGTAAAATCTGGCATCAAGCAAGACACGACATGTAGTAACAGATGGAATTGATATCACTACATATTACTGTTATTCCCTCAACACACCCATATGGTGTCCCTAAATGTAGGAAAACAGTCTTCAGAATTAAGCAAGCCATTAAGAGCTGATTGAGACCTTTTACTTGTCTTATTTTTTTATTTCTCCCCTGTAATTGTTGTTATTGTTACTAAAATTAAAGTAACTGTAGAATGAATGTGCCGTCCAAGATACGTGGCCAACGTTCATTATATTTGAGAAGCTCTACAACGTATTTTAGAAACTATATAGTCATATTTTAGGAAAAGGTCATTCGGAAAGGATTTTTTTTTTTCACTTTTTTTGGCTGGAGAATTTGGTGCACGTCATAAAAATTAGTTTTTTGGACCGCCATTATGAATCTGTATAACCGATTTTCAATTTGTTTCCTGTTCTGTGACCGTGACGATTTAACCCATCATTTTTATGGTAAAAACAATTCAATAGGGAGATCCCTCGGACCCCTCATGTACCAAAAGTGCGACGACCTGCGCCGCGTCAACACTCTTTCATAATAATTAAACCTGAACCAGCAAATATAGATCTCAATTAAGGCCTGCTCTGCAAGACCAGTGCCGGTGGTCATAACAAGGCAAAATCGTGGTACGTCCTTTGTGTGGCGGTTCCTACTCTAACATACGGGACAGGCAAACTAATGTAATGTCACCGATGGAATACTAATTAATGGGGACTACCTGGTACGTTGAGACTTTTTTTAATTCTCTCTAAAACAATTTGCAACAACTTTTCCCGTAATGTCCACCCGTCTGGAAGAAAACAAAATCATGTTTGTTCCACAACCAAGTAATCTACAATCTCTTTTTATCAAAATTGTAAGCAATTGGATACCCCATTTGAAACTTGTCACGAGTGTATGATTTTATAATGGACCCTAAGCAATATGAAGTCAATTTCCTCAAATCTGCCCATCATGAAAATAAGTGTGGCCCTTTGATATTCTTGTCCCAAGATAATATAGACTATTGTCACGACCGAGAACAGCTTTTTGATTCTCTATGAAAAAAAAAAACTATCCATAAGGTCTGATTAATTAAAATAACATGTAAATTAAAAAATCCCTATTGCGATAGTGAGATGTTGTACACAAACAACTCTGAAAACCGTGAGGTAAATCTAAGTTTTGAAAAGACCTCGACGGCTGTATAGAACATTCTCATTTTGACATCATTACACATTAACTACCGTGTTCCTATCTTTCTGACTCCCTGTTCGTGTCTGTGTTTTTCTTCTGAATATTTAATGTCTTTAAAATGAAAACTTCAATACGCTCTCAAAAATTAATCCCTATGTTAAGTAATATTTAAACATTTCTATGTTTTATTAAAGCTGCAATTTCAAATTACCAACACGTAATAACTGAAACTGAAGACGTACGCAAATGAAGACAGGCGAAGACTGATAAAGGATAACTGCTGGTATATGTGTTTGCAAAGTCACGATGGAAGGAGAAACCTTTTATATTATTCACGATATCGCCGCAAGACATTGAATCCTAATTATGAAAAATTCCAAAGTTTTACATATTTCTTAACTTAGCATTTTTATGGAAGTAATCAGTTAGAATTCAACACCCAGGCGATATCGTGATTTATATAGTAAATTCATTGCAGTACACAAATACTTTTAAAACTTACTACATCTCTGCTCGAGCGGTTGGAAAAAAACATAATGCAGAATGACAGTTACATGTCACTTGGGTATAAATGACTTTTTAAACACTTCTTAAATTTGCTACAGAGTCCTCATTCTCTCCAATATCCTTTTACAAAATAAAAGCCTGTTCTTGAGCAATTTGAGTCCTTTGATAGGTGTAAAGGAGTGCTATCTGATTCCCGAGCGAAACTTGCACTGCTTGATTCGGTAGAAGAGAGACAAGACAGCCATGGTCAACCCAGATCTGCACTTAAATTACAAGATTTTGTGAAGTTTCCTCTCTTTAATCGGCAGTCAGTGTAGTTATTGTAGACGTGGAGTTAACATGGTCATCTACGACACAACTAGCAGAAATAGGTGACCAGTTCTGCACACTCTGCAAACGTTGAAGATCGTTGATGTTGGAATCTATAAGAAGCACACTGCATGCCATGGTCGAGTATTGATAGATTGATACATGAAAAATTCAAGTGACATGTATCAAAGTCAAGAAATTTGCGGATGTGGGTTAGATTTGTTAGATGGATGTTCAAGTTTACATAAAGATGCAATATGAATGGACATTGTCCATAGAAGTGTAAACGTAACCCACAAATTGTGAATACTGTCAGAAGGATGAATTTCTTTAGTCAGTAACATTGGTATTTGCATTTCATATGGGTCATGGGCACCTAAACACGCTTCTTCTTCCCTCATTGAACGCAGCATATATGTATCATCCCAGCCTTTATGCCTGGATGCGGACATAAGAACATGAAAGCGCAACGTTTATGGATTGCGGATCCTTCAGTTCAAACGGTAAACGTACAGTTGGTGTAATCGACATAAATGTGATATTGCAGCTTATGGCGCCTGATTATTTGACCGATTATGACAGAATATAATATGAAAGGTTGGTGGCCACAATGGATCCCTGAGGTAATCCATACCGTGCAGAATGAACATCCGAGAGAGGTCCGTTAATGCAATGCTGAGTTGTTCTGCCTGACAGCTATGATTTGTACCATCTGAGTGCAGTTTGCTTGCGATGCCGAAATTGTTGGTAAGGCGATCGAGCAAGATGGAATGGCTGACAGTACAAAAAGTTTCTCAATCAAATCGAGAAGAATCAATGATGCATCTCTTGCCCAACGCCGTGCACGATTTGCCGGTCACTGTCATCGTGCGATTGACCAAGTAGTCTCAGACGCCACATGTTGGAAGTTACCATGCCAAAACAGGGGTCGTCGCCCCTTTAACTACATTGATGTGATTGCTCGAGACATCCAGCAGATCCATCTGACAATCCTCAACTCTCATGACAAACGGACATTTTTTTTAGCTCTACGTTGTGAACCAGCATCTCAGCGTCGGCCGTAGAAGATAGATAGATGATAGCATCTCTCCGTTGTGGATAAAATTTGCATTTTGCCATCATTGACTTATATATCGTTATTAAGTACGATGCCTGATTGTAAGAGTTCACCATGGTTCCCGCTGGTTATGTAGTTGTGATGTTTCGTGAACTGAAAATTTCTCGATGACTTTAGAAAAGATACATTTGAGACAGCTCTGTATTCGGGTCTAAGGACGAGAGTGATTATTGTATGCTTCAGAAAGGTAGGGAAAGCACCAGTGTTGAGAGATTCGTTGACTATGCGTAATACATCGCGTGAGAAAACACGTGAGCCTGGGGTTTATAAACCATGTGGGCACAGGGTCCCCAATTCATACATAGATGTTTGTACCTCGTTGCAATCTGCAATAATTTCTGATCAAAAAGTATCCCCATTATGGAAATACAATTACGACAGCGTGTCAAACCGAGTAACTAATATGGTCATAATGGTTATGATCAATACTTTTGAACAATGTTCGGTGTTGCCAAATATTCCACAAATTTAATTCTATGGCTAGTTCCATGGTTAAGACACAACTTAGATTTCAAGTGCAAAAATACAAATACACCCCTTGTCATCCTTTAATGTATTAGAAAACGTATTCATACTGCATGGCGCTGTTATGTTACATAGCCCATCAGTTAGGCCAGATGAAAAAAAATGTAGTAAAATTAAATATAAAAAAATAAAGTAAGTAACGTACATATAAAATAAAATTCAATTCATGAACTTCAAGCTTTCGGCATGCTTTGAAGCATCACTATCTTAAAATATAAGATAACACTTCAGCGAGCCCGAAGCCTTATATTAAGTGAAGGACAAGATCAAAATAATTCGCCAATCAAAAATGTTACCAACAACACTGTGCTATTTTACTGTGGCTACGCTTACTTCTAAGCAGATAATGTAATGATGTACGTAATCCGAATGTACCCTAGGACCTTGGCGTGATGCATGTATGTTGGTTCACGCTGAGTGTAGATACATAACAATGTTGGGCTTTAAATATCGAAAAATTAACACTTAAGTGCCCAAGCTAAAAAAACTTCGTAGTGCCCAAGGTGGGGGGGGTCCCTAGGGACCCCAACTAGATAATCACTTTCCTCATGGGAGTTTGATCCCATGACACTAAACACAAGTCAAATGGGGGTCACGTAAGAACCGTATACCCACAATAAAAATTAAAATCCGAAACTGGACCTATGACCATGGCCAATTGAAATTGTCACTCTCCCGAGGAAAGAGTGGTGGTTGCAATTGCCTCTCAGCAACTCAAAATAAGGTTTTGAACAAAAAATAATTCATTTAATCTAACTCTAGAATAACCATTAAAAACCAATCATGCCAAATTTATACCATCTTGTATTTTTCTCCAGAACTTCAAAATCACCTTGATTTTCCCATAGACGTACACAGGTAAGAGGCCTTGTCATGAAAAGTAAAATTTTGCTTTTTTTTTTTTTTTTTTAATTGATTTAAGTATTATAATTATAAGATTAATGTGTCCTAAGGTATATATTAAGCAAATAAATACAAAGATTTAATTACTTGAATTTTTAATTAGCAAAATATCTGATTTTTTTCACTTCCGTAGGGCCCCAAGGGGGGGGGGGGTTCACTAGGGACCAACCTAATTATTCTAATGAAGCCATGGGCGGATTTTTTAATTTTTTTAGTATCAGGCGAAGAAGCTAGTCTAAATCAGACAATTAGCAAAAAACTCATTGAAAAATTTGATTGCGTAACCGCGAAATAGCAAAAAAATAAAATGTTGGGTTTACTATGGCCACCCCCCCCCCCCCTTGGGCACTTAAGTGTTAAGTTATTAGAGTATTAATAAGATATCCGGAAGCTTGAATCACATTAGGCGATGGACCCTAAACAAAAAAAAAATGTATCACAATGTAAGAATTTCTTATTTATTTTCAAGTTTAAAAAAAAAAAAAAAAAAACATACATTTTCATTTGATTTGAATGACCCACTAATGCCCCATCTGTAAAAATTTCACGCCAATTTCAATGATATGGGCGCTAAAACCAGTTATTTTAAAACCCCTTAGAATATGTCGTAAAATTAATATGGTCAACAAAATGATTCGTCTTTTCCCTTCTTATTCAAAAACCAAACACATTTCAATTCTTAAGATTTCCAGGGTAAAAGAGAAGGTACATTTTGACCAGTCGGGAAAACATTTGAGGTTCTCACTGATTCAGTTGTATTATTCAAAGTCTTGATAAATTGAAAATGTTGAGCATAAAATCTGCGTGAGCAGTAGTAATTTGATGCGAAATGTATCCCTACATTATTAAGAAATTTTCAGCCAGAGATAAAACGGGTTGAGTATAATCTGATAGTAATTGTGCAGAGTTAGTAAAAGGACGCATTCGGGAATTTCAAGAAACAATTGCCACTCAGGATTGAACAGGCGGAAATGTATCATAAAACTTATTAAAGTGACAGGAGGAGATTTTTTTTCGGATATGAATTTCTGTCTCAAATTGCATACAATCGATCTGTAGACCACCTTTCCTTTTTTTTACCAAGAACGTTTCAAAGGTTTATGGACAAACAAATTACAAAGAAAAACAGAAAACTTGTTTTGAACTTGCATATATGTAAGTGGCCCAGAGAACACCTTACTTTGACTTTCTGTCGTGCACGACAGAAACAATAACTCATCATATTATTACATAAAAGACGGCAGTCGTATTCGGCTTATTCTCTTAGTTGTGATCTACTACATTGGAAAAAAAAATGGGGGGGGGGTCTTTCGGAAATCTCCTCATGTCTCTTTAAAGAGCTCAAGTATTATTAAGGCGTAATGTTAACTTTGTATTATAAGTATAGATTATTGGCCCCAGCAAAAGGCATATTGGCAAAACAATTACTTCTACGGAATCAATTCACTTTATTCCTAAAGTCTGCTGAATTCATCTGGGTCATGTGTGTCAGTGGTCGCACAATGGCCCCGATAGGTATCCTCGATCATTTGGTGAGTGTGAAAGGCCACGCTCTATGTGCAATGGCATTTTGCGCATCTTCAATGATATACCATCACCATGCAACACATATGCAAGATTGGAATGCCTTTACAAATATGTATATCAACACATTTGGGACGTATATGTATATGTATCTTAATACACTTGGCAATTATACACTCAACGTACCGTCTGTGGCAAACTGTGGAGGAACTCGAACTTAATGTGATAACTGGGAGTGATGCCGCATAGATGCTAACTTCAAATTCCCAAATGTAAATCTGCAAGAGCTCTTCATAAGTGACTGTCATTCAATTGTGTAGCTAGTCCAACGTACTGATGTACTTGGAATCTGTCGTATGAGTGGATTGTTGTATTTTTTACTATTTTACTATTCTATCATATAGATTGTAGTCTGTAATTGCATTGATAATTACTGAAATTAGATAACTTACCTGTATTCCACAAGGCTTGGCAAGAGATTTTTGTGTGCGGAAGATGGGAGAAAAGAGGAGAGAAGATCTCGTACCCGGGGGACAAGGATAGAGGCGTCTGTGAGGTTTGGCTCCACCCAGGAAATGAATTTTTTGAATGTCAAAGGAATGGTATTGGAGTTGTGTGAGATCGGTGATGCAATGTGGGAGTGAGCCATGGTGCCTGGGTCAATGAGAATTTTGAAGAAAAAAAGAGAGAGAGAGAGAGAGAGCCTGATGAAGCATATGTGTATGTGAAGTTGATGAAGTACCGTACCGACCGGGGGAGCAAGTTTCCTCTGCTAATATAGATAAATTTTTCAAATTGCAGTTGCAAAAATTCAAATATACCTATTAGTATAGTTTGAGTACTTGTTTTTATCTACTTTTTTATGATTGCCATCAATTTTATCCTTGATACAATTCTGACGATTATCATTTGCCTGAATAAAATAAGTTTTACAAACAAATTGGACACGCGAAGATATATTGTTAGTCAGATTTGAACAATCCGTATTTTACACAGGCAATAGCGCTATATAAGATGTATTGTAGAGGGATCTTTAAAAAAATACTAAACTTAAAAAAAATTGTGCGATTATTTTAAATTTTATTGCTTTTATTTTTTGCTTTTTTTCTTTCTCATCTGTCAATGAAGAGTGGGTTTCCAAAACTTCGGAACAGTTGTTTCATTATTTTTTCGGATATCTAAGTAATTTGGAAGTTAATGAACTTTCACTCAGGTTTTACATTTCCAATTAAATCCTGATACATGTCTTATTGGTAAATACTCGCTGATATAATGTAAATATTATTTGAAGCTATCAACAATTTAATAGTTCCTATTAGTATTATTTTTGAGTGATTGTTTTTTAATCTAGTTTTTTAAAGATGGCCATCGATCTTATCCTTAATTACAATTACAAAGTATATAATTTTCTACATTTCTGCATATCATGCATATCAAGCATGTAAACTATACAGATATCTTTAAATAAACAAATTGTAAATTATGCAGCTGTCGCGACACTTCTAGCAATCCTATTATTATTTTTGAGTGATTTATGTTAAATTTAATTTCTAAGGTTGTCATTTTCTTTTCTGATTTACAAGTAGTAATTAGTATCATGCTCAAAAAAAAAAAAAAAAACAAAACCAAAAAAATAAGTGGTTCGATACCTATAGTAAAATTATTTTTAATAGGATTATTTTTAATCTAGTTTTTAAAGATGGCCATCGATCTTATCCTTATTGACAATCAAAGTTCTCATTTTTCAATAATTTCTGCCTTCATACATATCAATCACATGTTAAACATCACTATCCTTTACATAACCAAATTGTAAATTTATGCAGCTGTCCAAGAAATTCTAGCAACCCTATTATTATATTTGCGTTGGCGAATTTTTTTCAATTGGAGTTTTCTAAGTTACATCTTCTTTTTTCTTGATTTAAAAGTATTTAATTATTCGCATGCATCAAATGGTTCGATTCCGCTATGCGCCCTATCGCATTCCGTCCAACAAATATTTCTTTTTATTTTGTTGAACACTATTTTTTGAAACTCTCATGCCAACTTCTTCTTGCATACTGATATCCATAATATTGTATGGATATTTCGGTTGATATCAGACTTGTCTTCGCCTTGCAAGATATTTGATCTTAGCTCGGGCGATATTTTCTGTTATCAACATCAAGCCATTAAAGTATTATATAATAGTTTACTAATGATACTGTTGCTTTCAAATATTTCCACCACTATTTCTACAATAAAATAAGTTATCATTACCTTAGTAGAACAAGATGTTAACTGCCTTTCACATTTTTGAGATAATGGTAATGTAAGATTTCCAATATTAGTGGCTTTAAAATGGTGTATATTTTTAAGTTTTTGCTTTCTTTGGAATCTAATATTTGCCACTGTCGAGGTATTTTTTTTCAAGACTTTAAAAGCCAATATCTTAAAATGAACAAAATGTCAGTAATACAAAGGTGACAATTTGTTAAAGTTATATGAAAATAAAGGAAATTGTACATTGGCTGCTGATATAAGATAATTGGAATTTGCAGCTACTAAAATTCAAATAATCCTATTTTTTTTTACGTGATTGTTTTTTTTTATGTATTTTTGTTATCATAAATCTTATGCTTCAGAATAGTTCTGAACTTATCACTAGGGATGCTGTTGATTCTATATATCTATTTCCGCCGCTATCACTAAAAAAGAATAACATATGTTAAGTTATTTGGAAATTTCACTCGGATTCCAATTAAATTCCGATACAATCATGTGAAAACTTGTAAATTATACAAACAATGCTAATACATGTAGATAAATGGTCAACAATTTTGATATTTCTATTTTTTTTATTATTTCGAGTACATGTAATTGTTTTTAATTTGTATTTTCTGTTTAAGTTGCCATCGATCTTATACTTGATGACAAGTGTGAATTGATTTGAAATTATATTACCATCACTATATAATCTTCGTTCTCCATAACTACATCCACTAGTGTCGATATATTTTTAAAAGCTATTTCGAAATTAAGGAACATCTCTCAGATTTTATAATTGAAGTGGAATGCCAAGACATTGTATTTTCTTTACAGGGACATAATGGCATGTAAAAGACATTTGACATAATGAAAAGGACCCTTACTGAAATCACTACCACGAGTTTGAAAACAATTTGGATGTTTACATTCTGTAAAAACACTAAAACAGGAAGAGTTCTGGGGTGGTGGGGGGAGGGGGAGGTGGCAGTTTGTCGCAATTTCTGGAACAGAAAAGCAAGGTGTTCACATCCCTGTCAGAATTTACAGTGTATCTAGCATGTTTTGCGACACAATTCAAAAGTATTCAGGCCGGGATTCAGGCATTGTACTTTAGGTTTGTAGTAAGATATTGATCTGGCAAGTGAAAGATGGATTAGCCGGGATTAGCACATATGCAATAGCAATGGTCTGTGAGCTAATGACAACATGCTTTTCAAGTTTGGTAAATGCTGGCAGTAATGTCAGCATCCTTGTTCCAGAAATTGCCACAAACTGCCACCTCCCCCCTGGAACTCTTCCTGTTTTTACTGTTTATACAGAATGTAAACATCCAAATTGTTTTCAAACTCGTGGAAGTGATTTCAGTAAGGGTCCTTTTCATTATGTCAATTTTTTTATGCCATTATGTCCCTTTAAGAGTTTAAGAGCTCACTTACACGAACGTGATTCTGGTGTTATTGAATGCATTGCTCCCGATTCCAACTACTTTAATGAAAAATACTAATAACGTTGTCAATCCAATGAACTATAATCCTAGCATATTTAGGAGTGTAGATGAATTTATCAAGCGAATCAATTTCGTGGAAGAGATAAGATGCTATGGATGAACACATTGCATCAAGTATGCACCAGGAATGGCTAGAAGATTTATAGTCCAATAATTTATGATTTGGCTCAAATCAAATTGCAACAAACACATTTGATGTCACTTTACTGCGACATTGTCCAGTAATAATCTATTGATGTTTTACCGAGATTGTATTTAGTCATACTTTTCATTCTAATTACACAACATAAACATGGATCGTGCAACCAGTGTATTTTTGGCTCCTGTACCAACAATTTGACACCATTTTTTTAACAAACGGAAAAATCTGAAAATTATCTTGCCTTATAGAAATTGAACTACCACCTGCAGATTTGGCAACCTGTGTTTTCAATCCTTGATGAACTTACTGGTATACGTTTCCTTACATTTCTACCCTTTTCCACATTTTGACATATGTATAAACCTTACCCCCCCAAAAAAAAAATAAATAAATAAATCCACGGCTTTGATTTTGGTAATCGTTTGATATGGTCTTCTCGATACAATTCTGAAGAAATGTATTCTCTTGCAATTAGTTTTGAGTTAGGTCACTATTCACCGTATTTTGAATGGCATATTAACGAAGGAGTGCGGACTGACACAAACATCAAAAAGCAGATTGAATCTAAAATAGCACACATGGTTCAAACCAAGATACATGATACCCTAGGGAGAACAGAACTAAGTGCCATATACCATTTGTACAAGTTGCACAGAGCAACCAAACAGTCCCCAGACATATTGTTTAATGTCCTCAAATAGATCCCGGAAATTCAATTTTATAGGTATTGCACGCAAGCGAGTTGGTCATGCGATGTTAAACATCTGACCAGTTGCTTAGAAAATAATGATTTGCGTTAAGAGGCGGAAATATGATCAATGTGTCTAGTATAAACCGGGGCATTCCCTACATGTCATAAAGTCAAATACTCAACAGTAATCTTGTTTGAGGAGTTCAAAGTGATCGCTATGATCATGTTTCTAGTACAGGCAGGCCGCAGAGGTCTAGAAAGGCCTTTATTTTACGTTCCCCGTATGCACAGTCAACGTGGATTTTGAATATTAAGTAGATTTGCACTAGTGATCTAAAAACCACTCGTATCTGTTGACTTTACAAAAAATTTATACAAAAATGTACAGGCAGTTAGTTAAAGAACCATTCTTGTTGACCATCCTTTCAAATCAAGAAAATAAATTTCAAATTTGATCCAAATCGGAGCTTATGTTGCTTAAAAATATAGTGAAGATTACTCCTTCAAAAAACTTTGAAAATGATCACTTAGCGAAGTTTATCAAGGCGGAGACCTCTATCATTGAACCGTACCGATATTGGCTTTCAAAATATTAACAAATTAACATTGAACTTGGAGTAATACAGGCAGGAACTAGTATTTTATAATCAAGTCCTACTAAAGCGGACACTACAATATACTATTGTAACGGTAATGAATGCCGAGAAAATGGGACGTGCTGTTAACAGGTCGGTCGATATGACTATTTACGGGGCGACTTTGGCCATGCAATGTTAAACATCTGACCCGGTTGCTTGGAAAATAATGATTTGCGTTAAGAGGCGAATATGGATCAATGTGTCAGTATAACCGGGACATACATGTCATAAAGTCAAATACTCAACAGTAACAACGAATAGCCATATAAATTGGCATGTTACTACTTGAGATTATTATTTGTGTTGGTGAGTCACATTAATTATGTGCTCTGAGCTTGTTCCATATGGTTCTGAGGCGATTTTCCCAGTAGCAACATTAGCCATATTGGAAAATCTCCAGTTGCCAAGACACAGATAACTAAAATAATCTTGTTTGAGGAGTTCAAAGTGCTCGCTCTGTCCTATTTCTAGTAGAGGGCCTGCATAATCAACGCAGAAGCAGTGTAGAAATGTTAGACTATGTGAATTATGTGTATATTAACCTCGGCAACACATCTTCAAGCATAATCGGCCTCACTAAATGTTTGAACAAAGTACTTTATGCAAAAACTTAACTGTACATCTAATTGTTTTACCATAATGATTCTTCTTGGAAATTCAAATCTGTAAGTTGGTGAAGTAATCGAAATCTGTCGAGTAATATCAAACGGCGTATATCAAATCTGATTCTGTCACCAAACGAGCGCAAGAGATCCCTAACAGTTATTACACCGTAGCACGTTTATCAATCTTACATATTCATGTGCGCTAAACATTAACAATGTAATCCCACAAATGGACGTTCAAGCGGTTTAAAGAGGAGTCGGTAACGTCTTAGAAGAGTCCCAGTTTGTAATGGTTATTACTTTGCACACGTTTTCACACTTATACTCAAAACCGAAGCATTGTTTTTATAAACTATTTTCTTCTGTTTGGACTGTTCTGTCGAGAATGAATTTACACGTGGATTTAAAATCAAATTAAAATCAAAATGCCTACATACATGATCCACCAAAGTCGGCCTCAAATATGCCATTGCAAACTGTGGTGTAATAACCTGATGGGGATGTTAATAAGGTTAAAATGCAAACGTTGATGTTTTAAGTAATAACTGGTAATCCGGATCAGTCCATAAGGCGATTAATATGGCTTCACCCTTTCCGGTCAAGCTTCGCCCTTATTTCAAATAAGTTAAATCGTTTTGGCGACAAGGCGTAACTGATATCATACACGTCATATAGACAAACGCGGAAACCTATAGCATTGCTATTCTTACCCAATCAGATTTTTCTATTTGGTGATGTAGTCGTAGTAGCCGAATTCACATTTATTAATTAGCTACAACAATGTAGAGAAGTAGCGGCCAATCTTGAGAGACTAATGCAAATTAGTCAATTACAAATACCGTACGCATTATTTGATCGCCATGCTTGCAATTACGAACCACTTTCCTGTATTTAAGTTGTATTTAAATGGAAAATGTCAGAATATGTAATGGAAAGCGCTTCTTTTCAAAAGCGCTTCTTTTCAAAATACCACCGCAACGACACCCACAAAATATGCAATCAAAGTGTCTGGGGAGTACTTTACTAGGAGACTAATTATATAAGTCATGTTTGCTGGGTCGAATATTTCATAGTCACTCAATTTTTTTTTCCTCTATTTGTTGAATACTGAATTTCGATAACTGCGTGAATATAACACAAAC
>JAMKCH010042904.1:0-13342 GCA_023653785.1 Ophioderma brevispina
CCTCCTCCTACCACTGCACTGGCTACACCCTGGTATGTACTTCCCAGTGAATTTTAGATTAAGATTAGAGTTGGAAAAAGGTAGTAGAAATAGAATAGAAGCAAATAACTATTTTGGAGTCTGTATGCCTTCCTTGAGGCAGTATTTTTGATATCATTTTTATTGCATCTCTTAAGTACACGGACAGAGTCTTAATGGTAGTAGTCATGCAGCTACCACTAAGTAGACATAGACATAGATTACCTATCAAATAGATATACATTCACAGGCCAGGAACCAGTGAAAGTTTGCCATGAAGATGGAGAGTGTACCCTCAGCAGCTGTCTGCACCATCGCAGAGTCTACATGGTTACACTGGTTCTCCACGCGTATCATATTTATCATGGTCAATTTTAAGTTTTTTAGATATTTTTGGCATATACAGGGGAGGGCGGCCAAGAAATCCAAATTTCAGACTTCGCCATTGGTTTAACACGTAAAAGCGAAATCTTGACGAAAAATTCTGAATTTTTTATCTTGTCAAGGAATATTTTCTTATTCCAAAACCGTTGGAGTTGAAGAATCAACTTCACTGGAAGGGTTATTTCTGAATTTTTTTTGTATGAATAACGAACAAGGACGAGGTCGTATGTGGGTCATGGGAACACCCACGACCGACCCACATCAAAGCACCCAAATTGGTTGTGGTTTGCACTGAGTATTGCTGTAATTTCATTTCACAATTTTGGTGAGTTGCTATAATGAATGAGGCTTGGCCGCCACCGCCTGGGCATATATTTGCATTTTTAATAAAATGTGCATGGTTAAGGGGATTTGATGATGCCCAAATCAAATTTCATAATGATTTTCCTCAAACGTATTAAAAATTGCTACACAGAGAATGAGTGTTTAGCACCCACATTTGTCTACTGCCTAGACAGTGGCATAGTAATTAAGAGTAGAGCAGAAATGAAGTAGCTGTGTGGGTCTACTCCAGTATTGTCCATGCCACATCTGCCTTCCCTAACCTATTGGTCAACTACAGAGTAGCATTGAGGGTGGGTAATGTCGAGTAGACATATCACTGTGCAGTGTGCACCTAAAAACTGGTTACTTTGGAAGCCATATTCTGAAGCTAATGCATTGCAACTGTTTCAGTGCTTACCTGCAGTAACTGCAATGGTAGCTGTGGTGAATATGGCCCATGTAATGATGATAAGCATTAAAGATATACATTTTCAGAAAGGAAATAAAATATTTCCAACTAGCATAAGATTCTTGCACAAATATACAGTTTTGGAGAATGGCACAAAATTTGATTTTATTTCAAATGCTTTGAGGAAGGCATACAGACTATTACATAGTACTAGTATTAGTATAATTAGTTTACAAAGGGTTAAAATTATCCATACATGGTGGAACACAGAGAGTTCCTCCACATTGACGGCTGCAGCATTTGTGATCTGTTGGGCAGTCTGCATCCCCTAGACATTCCTCTCTACAGTCGGCAACATCATCTCCTGGTATGTCCACAGGACACTGACCTGGTTTTGTAGCTGTGGATTAGGATTAGTAGGGTTATAATTAGGATTATTTAAAGGGGGATGGCCCGATTTATTGGATATGGAGTTTTCATCTTGATAGATTGGCCTTCACTCCAAAACCACATCTGTAAAGTTTCGTGCCGATATTGCAATCCGTTTTGATGCGAGAGCTAAAAATGTGATTTTGTAAGCCCATAGAGTACTGTGTAAAATTAATATTGGTCGACCAAAATGGGATACATTTTCGCTCATAACTTCCAAACCAAACATCCTTTGGCTCTAAGATTTCACAGGGTAAATGAGATAAATAGTAGCTTTCTTCTGATACCAAAATGTTGACCACTTCCGGTAAAATCTGGGCTTCTAGGGACGAGGCTATTAGCAGTCGGGCCATGGACCTTTAATGGAAAAGTTAATCCTCTGGGTTTGCGACAGTAAGTTAGGATTAGTACAAGAATCAAGACAGGATTAGGAAGATTACTAGAATTATTAAGAAGCGGAAGATATCTAACAATAGAAAATACAGCATTCCCAAGAATGTATGTGTCGTCTGCCATCATGGATTGCAAATTGGAACATAAATGCAAGTGTGAGATTTTGACCACCACTCATGCTCCTGGAGCATAGGTTGTGGCAACCGTTCCAGAGCAGAGCTATTCATTATATTGTGTGCTGACCACAATAGCAGCAGCGATTTATTCCGTAAATGTTATCAAGGATTAGAATTGCAAAGCTGGCACACCAATCCTCGCTGGTCTTGTGGTTAGGTAGCTGACCTCATGATACAGTGGTCTCGGGTTCAAAACTCGCTACTGCCTCTTTTAAAATATATAAGATTTTCATTATTTTTTCAGGTTAGAGAGAAATATTCTAAGTCCAAAAAAGATAAGAAAAATTAATAGCTGCCCTTTGAGGTTAGTGAGAGAGACCTACTCCTGGAGCATGGGTGGTGGTCAAACATGAAACATTCAACTTCTGGATAACCTTTGACCCCAGATAACCTCATTTTAATTATTTTGCAAGTGCATCTGATATATACAAGATTATTTTAACCATGTTTAAGCTAAATATTCAATTACTGTTATATGGTAGAGGTCATCAGATTCTATCTTTGCAACAAGTATGAAGTTAATTAGCCATTGAGTACAAGAGTATGAGTTCTATTCTATTCTATTCTATGCAGGCATTTTATATAGCGCTCTTACAAGGATAAACCAAGTATCACAGCGCTTAACATTATTTAATTAACATATTTTAGACAGAGACAAAGCAACTTTACAAATGGCAGCAGCCCTGTTGCTACATCCAAACATTGACGAGACACACACACACAATGGGTACAGTCTATGAGTCTATGAGCATGTGCATTAATGCACATGCACACACACACATGTATGCACACACACACACTACCAACATGATCTTTGTGTTCCAATCCGTAAGCAGATGACACCAAAATGATCACATCTAACCAGTTATTTAACAAAAGAGCCTCAAACAATTGACGAATGCAAAATTGTATCTTCATCAGACCTGCAGTATTAATTTCCCTTTTCTAAAACTTACGGCATACTCGACAGCACTGTCCTTCCAGCTTGACTGGCCGCAAACAGTTGGGTTGTTCACACACAATCTCACTGCAAGTAAACTGCCCGTCATTGCATCTACATTGGGTGCATTCATGAAATGGTAGCGTGTAGACCGAATCATGAGGAATTACTTCTCCGCGGAAAGCACATGGTTTGGGTTGTGGTGCTACATTTGAAAGAAGACAAGAACAAATGTCTTAAATGTTAGCTTGACTTTCTTTCCAATTAGAATAACAAGCATATTACACATGAGAAAATCAGATGGCATAACATAAACCGCGTTGCAGCAGGTAAAAAAGTAAACAGCAAGCATAAGTGAAATGGAAAGGATAAATCATCATGTGAATGCAAGAAGATCATAAGTGCAGAATTTATCAGAGATTCCCATCAAACACACCATTTTGTCAAGTCTTTGGTCAGTGGCTCTTGAATGGTTCTTCAGGTGATGAGTTGCCTGAAGAATCATTTCAAGAGCTCACAGGAAAGACAAAGACTAAAACAAAAAACCAATGTACACTATGGGGGGAGCAGGAGAATGGCCCGAGAGGCAATGGAGCTGTAAATGTGTGTACACTCTAGGCTGGCTGAAGTTTGTGAAGATTGTAAGATCAATTGCTAGACCGAGCCTAAGGTGCAAAATTCAGCAGTCTGGCTTGTGCAATATTTTAGTCGATTAAAATAGCCACACCAACTTTCATGACCTGCATGTGCATGTACATAAAGTGGTTATCAGCTATAGGCCTTTGGTTTGACATGCTCACAAGCATTTATTTTATGTATGTGCGTAAAGGCAATGACAAACCGAACTACGTTTTTCTGTGAGCTCTAAATGAAATCTGCAGTAGATAGCAGAATATGGATATTTTAGGACAAATTATGAAATTATTCTCGTGAATTTTCACAACATGTTAAGGTTTCAAATAAACATGAAATGCATTACTTTACAAATCTGAGGTCTCTTAAGGATTCACACCAGTAAATAACAGGAGAAACAGAGGCAAGTCCAGCCCCAGGTGTAAATGATGGTGTTTTTAGCGGACCCTTTTCTAAGTGTATCCTAAAGACTGAGATAAATGGCGAGATCTGGGTTGAAAATCATGGTTGCTATCACCATTCTTTCCCAATTAAGTTATCCTCATTACTCACTAGCCTCCTTGCATTGACCGATGTGTGCTGCCCTCAGTTGGTCATTGTTGTCACATGCTTCTCTGCCTAGTTCACATCTGTTGGAGTAAGTCTCACCATCCGTACCACACACTGGCTCATATTTATTGGGACAACTTCAGGGCAGAGCTCTGCTTGATCAAAAATGAAACAAAATGTGCAAAAAACAGTGAGGATTTTCAAAAAATTACTACATTATTTACCCTAAAACTGACTTTTCAATACATGATTGAAACACAAATGTGGAAATGGTAACTTTTTTTCTTCTCTGGACTATACCAGTGAGTAGTGCTTCGATGAAATTTTGGCCCAAAATTATGCTCCAGGACCATATGGTCCTGGAGCATAAATAATCTGTCAAATATGTCAAAAAGTCAAATATGTAAAATGTCAAATATGTTCCAGGAGCATATTTGAATATGCTGAAAATGCTCCTGGAGCAGTGGAGAAATATTCTAAGTCAAATACTGCTCCAGGAGCATATTTGCCATATGGTCCTGAGCATGGAATTCTTAAAATTTTGTTTTTGAATATTTTTCCAGATTACTTATACTCCAGGACCATATGGAGCATAATTTTGGGCCAAAATCTCACAGAAGCCCTTGAGGAGTATAATGACAGCAGACGCTCACGATTAGAATTATGACTAGCTACTATATGCACATTCATCACTCCATTTATCACTCCATACTTTAGAAGAAGTTTAGGAAGACCTGCACTAAGCTAGATAATACAAAATCAACTCCAAGAGTTATATACAAACGTCTCATATTCTTACTTTTAAGCATACTTTTAAACCTACATGCACACAGAATTCAAACCAGCAACCTCTTGCAAAAAATCGAGGGTTTACTGCAAGAAGGCCCCATCTGCAATAGCTGCCATTTGTCAGTTGTGTTGTTATGAAGTGTTATACCTGCCATATCTAACACCTGGCAGCTATTGCAGATGGAGCCTTTTTGCCCTTAACCCTCTCGAAATACAGGTAAGGGCACATCAGAGCTCATACATACCCCTTAAACAGTCACCACTGTGAGCCACTCTTAACTGCGGGTTGTTGGTGCATGCCTCCTGCCCTAGCTTACAGCGGTTGGTGTAGGTCTTACCATCTGTACCACAAACTGGGTAGTAGCCTTCATCACAGACAGAGGGACAGTATTCTGTGGTAATAGTCAAAAACACATTATGTTTTATAAATCATATAACTGAGGCCTGATTTCCTTTCCAATGTTGACTGAAATATATGCATTTCCCTTTTGAGAAGTGGAATGCCCCAAAATACCTATAACACCCCCATAAGAAGAATGGTCCAGTGACCCCAGGTCACACCCAGTTGACCTATGCTCTTCTCTTATTCCGTTTTGGAGAAGAAGCTACGAGGAGAAGGAAATCTCCGAGCTAATTCAGCCGGGAAGGGGCCCGAAAGAGTAATAAAGGCGAGGATTAGAGCGAAGCCGCACCCAAAGGACAATAATATTGGGGGCTTCGCTAAGAGACTCGCCAATGAAACTCAGATCCCAAGAGGGAACTAGCTTTCGGGTCAGAATCGGACGCCTTGCAGGAGTCAATGGAACGAACCAACATCACCGAAGGATGAACCAAACAACCTTGACTGTGGTAGGCCGAGCTAGTCAACCAAAAAATCCAGACAACGGACGATCGGAGACAGCTAACAAAGCCTCAAGATAAGCGAAAAGTCCCACCTCAGGCTGTCACAGCCAGGAGAGGGGGGACGATTCAGGCCTCGACTCGGAAGCAGACAGAACAACCGAGGAAAGAACGAGGCAGACCTCCGCAATACCGGCAGGGATTTCAGTGACCCGGAGTCCCGGGTCTGTGACGCTTGACTTTTCATCCTGACCAGCGAGAAAAATTAACAAGAGTCATCTTGACCCGCAGCTTTTTGAACATATCATCTTAAGTGTCAGCCGAAGTCGGCGTTCCTTTCCCAATATTCTAAATTCCCATAGTCCCAATTCATTTTGACTTGCGGCTCTTTGCACTTCATATATATCTCAAGAGTCAAGCAGAGTAATTTCCGTAGTCGCAATCATAAGTAGCCATCACATTATTACCTGGACAAAGAATATAGGTGATCGCAATTAAGTTCTATTGTTGATCTGCTTGACTGCACAAGTAAGTCTTAATGTCAATTACGATATTGTATTGTAACCTATTGTTCCGTCATAGATAAGGGCTACTGATCGCCTTTCCAGACTGAAACAATCAAGTGTGAAGATGCTGTTTATTTCTACTCATTGGATTAAATTTAAGAGGCACTAGTACTGAGAATACCTACAAAACATCCCTAAAACAGATGACCGATCTTACTATTGAATTGAATTCTATTGTTGGTCTGCTTGAGCGCGCACGTGGCTTATGACTACCAGGCAAGAAGCGTCAATCACGCCACAGTATATAGTGCTTTAGCCATGCCAGCTCAGTACATGTTCATCTTCTGTGTATATGAATATTCAACATAATTGGAAGACAGTGACTTTCAAGCATTCTCTGAGCATGCTCATATTAGTAGCTCCGCCCATGCAGTGACTCAGACTGACTCAGTGCACGCATGGGCAGGTGCCCAGGCATCAATTCACGCTGCATCATCATTACAATTTTTTTTATACACGACCTGTGATGTCCTCTTGGTTAATACCTCTTGACTTTGCTTCCCCCGTGGGAAACAACTGATCATGGATTGGAAGTTTTCTTTTGGCAAAACAAGTATTAGTTTTGTCTACTAAATTGGTTGACGGTTTATACGGCTGACAGGGGGAGGGGATTTTTCTACAAGAAAATTTTGTCCCATAGTGGGGTTGGTTTGTCTGTAAGGGATGCAGCCGAGACATTCCTTCATTTACAAATTAAAGGGTCATGCCTTCATTTACCAATTAAAGGGTCATTCTTTCATTTACCAATTAATGGGTCATGCCTTCATTTACCAGTTAAAGGGTCATTCCTTCATTTAACAATTAAAGGGTCATTCCTTCATTTACCAATTAAAGGGCCATTCCTTAATTTACCAATTAAAGGGTTTTCATTTAATATTCCAATTAAAGGGTCATTCCTTCATTTACCAATTAAAGGGTCATTCCTTCATTTACCAATTAAAGTGTCTGCATAAATTTACAAATCAAAGGGTCATTCCTTCATTTACCAATTAAAGGGTCATTCCTTCATTTACCAATTAAAGGGTCATTCCTTCATTTACATGTACCAAGTAAACGGGTCATTTTGTCATTTACCAATTAAAGGGTCATTCCGTCATTTTCCAATTAAAGGGTCTTCATTAATTTACAAATTAAAGGGTCTTCCATCATTTACGAATAAAAGGGTCTTCCATCATAGGAATTAAAGGGTCATTCCATCATTTTACGAAGTAGTAAAGGGCCCATGCATAGTTGCAATTTAAAGGTTTACTGGATCATTTACAATTAAAGGGCTATGAATAATGACAAATCAAAGGGCAATCTCATCATTTACCAATGAATTACCACAAGAGTAAAGCCTTGCCGTTAAGGCACAGGCTGGGCTACTGTAAAGCCTGCGGTTTAAGGTTTTTTAAAAAACAATGTACAAAATTTTGACACTGCAATTTTCAATAAATAAAATTTTGACCTTCATTTTACATTGGATCTTGACAATTTTACCTCAAGGGTCTTTGACTCTTGGGAAAAAAAAAATTGATCGTGAAATTACTGACGGGAGCCGACGGCACCAGAACCGGGCAATCGAACAGAGCAGTCAAGGCTAGATAATGATAAACTACCATTCCCCCAGATCGGGCAGAGTCAAAATCCGGCCCGAAAGTAGACAAAGTGGGGAAACCACCGAGAAGTCTACCAGAGGGGAAAAATCCAGAGAGTAGCTTGCAGAAGCCCAAGTTGAGCCCGAGAGGCGACCAAGCCGAGAGCGCGCTAAACTGCTCGGGAGGCTCCGGCAGAAGCCTAACCAGTGGCGACTGCAAAGCAGAGGCAGGTGACAAAGTCGTAGAAAGACAGAATGATTCTAGCATGAGGAACTTATGACATTGTCCGAACGACAAATCGATATCGAGGAGGCAAAAGGTAGCCGCGTAGCTGAACTCAGCCAGGGCAGGAAAGGATGCCACCAGAAGATGTCCGCGGGCAGCACAGTGGCATCGACACGATATCCTCCGAGGAGAAGTGAAGAGTGCCACCAGAGAGGTGCTATCCGAATGGGCGAGATACCGATTAAGAATCACCAAAGCCTCGAGAAAGGGAAGGCAGCAACAAACTCGTCAACCAAACTCGAGACGTCAGTAGGAAAGAATGACTCACAACGGGGTTTACGCCCCAGGAGGACCTTCCAAACGGGAGCGAGAAGCTCTCAACCGACTTTAAGTCCAGGTCACAGACTTTGACCGACTAGAAGAGACGGGATAAAATCCCCAGTCGGAAGTGGGCAAACCACCATGTCAAGGGCTCCCAGGTCGTAAAGACAGGAGCCAGGGCAACCGAACGTGCCCCCAGGACCCCGAGGGTACTAAGGGGAAAAAGCACAAGATCCAGTCGCAAGGCACAGCGGGAAGACAAGACCATGCCAACTGCCAAGAACAACAGAGAAAGCCGCCAGTGAAGGCGAGTTCGGAGAACCCACCCAGCAAGGGAATACCCCATCGCAGGGATTCCCAGCTCACAAGCCTTACAAGCAGTTGATAGTGGGCACTATTAAGAGCTCCCTCTATAATTTCTTTAGGAGTCCTCCAACTTTCTTTGGCTCATTTACCATTGAAAATGCAACGCTACAAAAGCATGCAAGGTCCAGCATAAATCCTATTGTGCTAGTTCACTTAACTTGTTTGTGAGCTCCGCCCCCAAAGAAGTCGCTGTGTTAAACTAGTTAAAACATTTTCATTTATTGGTCGAAACATACTATGCTAATGTCAAAAATGTAGTGAATTGGCCAATGGGAAGTTTCGTTTTATTATCTAAGGTTGAAGTACAAGTATGGAATGTCGCATAAAGTTTCAAAAGTGCGGGAATGTTTTGCAAGGATATTGTGGACATACAAAACATTAAAATCACACATGCAATATGTTTAAACCCTGATAATCTTTTTTTCATATGGTAAGCCTACTGTTTATGACCGAGCTGCATAAGCTTAACAGCTAAGATTATTTAGTAGGTCATTTATAAAATTGGATGCATAGTTGTGAAAATATTTGACATTAGTAAATACAAAGTCCAAATTCAAGAATCAAAAATCTGCAGTAAAAATGTAGTAATGGAATATTCTAGGTTCTGGCGGTTGGATGCAAAGCAACTTGTTAGTATCACTTCAAGTTGTTAAACAGGTATAACTACTATTGTTTTTATTTCATTTAACTGCATAAAACGGCAAAAAGTTAATGATAAAATAAGTATTTGTACTAGTTTACAGTGCTACATATTATAAGTACACGTCCTGACAGAGGTAAGGGGCTATTGTTGATTTGCCCGATAATAATCTTCATTAATGCTATGGCGCCAACTCTTTGTCAAAGCCCGGGTCAAGTGGACTGATTTATTAGGTTCAACAACAGGGGAGGTTTGAGAAGCTGACAACATGTAACTATTGGAAAGTGAGTGTGATGGATGTTGGAGCAATGTCCAATTCAGTTTCAGTTCGATAAGCAAGGGACTGTGAGGGATGTTAAGAATGCCCGGCTCTACAGGGTTGTGAGCTAGGCATGCACAGTGCAGACAGAAGGCGAGGATAAGAAACCCGCAAGTGAAGAAATCAAACAACGGGAGCCTGAAAAAACCGCTGGAGGGGAGGCGGGAACCCCCTAAGACAGAGCCCGACGAATCGGGAGCACACCCCACCCCGGGCCTGAAGCCCAGGAACCGCACTAGGCCCGGACGAGCCCCCACGGTGGCCGGGACGAGCCCCAAAACGCTAAGGCCCGTACGACGAGCCCCAAGAGGGGCACAGTAGAGCCGACCCAAAACCCGTGACCAGGTCCCCCAGAGGGGAGCCAGCCGACAGGCAGTCAGCCGGAGCCTAAGGGAAGGTGCAAAACCAATGTCAAGGCAGCCCCTTATCCCGAACAAGCGGGAGAAGGGACCCACGGTCAAGACACCGACCCCAACAGTGGGCAGTGCCCAGGCCAAAAAAGTCGAAAGAAACCTCAAGGGGGCTAGCCCCAAAGGGGCGGAAGTAAGGCGGGGACAGGAAGTAGGCAAACAGAGCCAAACACAAGTGCGCCAGGACAAACCGAGCCCAGAAGGGCGAGGGCATCCCCCTGGGTGGGAGCCAAGCCCCAATGAGGGAACCCGAGCAACAGAGTCCAAGACTGCTGACTCTGAAGACCAAAGCACGAGGACCGGTCAGAGCAGGATACCCCTGAGGGCACCAGACAGCAGTAGACCGAGTATCGCGCCCGCACGAAAGAGTGAGGAGGAGGGCAAGGGAAAAAAAGAGCCAGACGCGATGTTTAGGTCCCCGTACGGGCGGTACAACCAAGGGGAAAGGAATAAAGGCCCTACCAGGGACCTAGGCGGACGTGAAGCCCTGGAGGGGGTGCCACGTCAGACTAAGCAAGGCCAGGCCTCAAAAGCCCCGAAGGGGGCAAGGTAACACACCAAACAGCAGGGCACCAGCCCTAGGCCAAGGAGGGCCCAGTAGGCTACGGCTACCGGGTTGGTCCCCCCTTACGCGGGGTACCGTGAGAGCCATATAAAAGGAAGGAGTACTCCGCGCCAGAGGGCACAAGGAGAACAGCCCCAGATAGTCCCGGAGCCACGAGCGATACAACCCGCGGAGAGAGACTAATAGCGACAGAGGCTAAGCACGAGCACGCAGCGCGCCCTGAGATGGCATGCTGTAGCTGCACTGAGCCCCGCGGAAGGCAAAGCCCCGGAACGGATCGCCCGCGCGGGGGAGAACGGAAACACCAACGGGGTGTGCCGTAACGGCAGAAACGTTTAGCGGGAAACTTAGCGATGACGATCCACGCCAGTAACTGCACACGGTAACCCGCGTAAGCGGGGACCAACCCCGCTGGCTTAGCAGGCTTAGCATGCGGGGGTGGTGTGCCGAAAAAACGGCTGCATGGAAAGAAAAGAACAGGGGACAGTACCCCGAAGGAGATGAAGGGTCTTTAAGTCGATGCCAAAGGCTAGGCACCGAACGGCAAGGAGGAGGTCAAAGGACCGCAAGGCTAAAGGCCACCGAGCCTCCCCAAGGGGGGGGGAAGTCGGGGGCCTAAAGACCCAAAGACCAGTATCACGCCCAATGGATTACATGGTCTTACCCCAAGGGGGGGAACAGACCACTTAACGCCAGACGGCAATGGTCACTAGGCCCGGCTCTGCGGGCGACGTAGGCCCCGTGTCCCAGGATTGGGAACAGCGAAGCTGCCTCAGCGCCAAAGTCCAAGTTCCCAAGGGAGACAGCGGACAGGCTAGGTAGCACCGAGTAAGCGCTAACAGCCAGAGCCTAAGAGCCAGGGACCGCCAAGGCCTAGAGGGCCTAGTGCCTAACTGGCAGAGACCCGAGGCCTCAAGTCCCTGATGGTGCGCACGGAACGGGCCCGGATTAGCACCGTAAAGGAGCTAGGCTACCGGGGCAGCAACTGTCAGCCGCCAACAGCGGCAGCGACGGAAGCGCCAGCGACCCAGAGCTGAATAGCCCATGGGAGGGTAGCAGGCAGGCCCAAGGCTACCCAAGCTCCGAAGGGAGCCTGAGCAGCAAAAACACCCCCGCGGAGCCGGGGCAGTGTGCACAAAGGCTAAGGTCTGGGCCCCGATGAAGCTGCAAGCTATAGCACGGCAGGATGCGGCCCACGCCCAGACCGAGGCGGGCTAGGCACCCTAAGCACACCCATCCAGAAGATGGGGGACCCTGCATGCAGAAGCTAGAGCAACGACAGGGAATAGACGCAGTAACCCCGGGACTACACAAAGCTGAGAGGGCTCACACCCCAAGGCAAGGCAACATGCCAGCCAGATAAGGGGTGAAGCCACCCAGGCTAGGCCGCCCCACCTCGCGGGGGCCCTGCCAAAGAGCAGACTTGGATAGACCCGAGAGAACCGCTGAGACCTACGGCATCCCCGAAGGGATGCCCGAGAGCCAAAGCGGCGCAACATCCCCGCAAGGGAGACAGGTCGCGGCGCCGAGAGTTGAAAGTCAACACCAGCGAAGGCGGACAAGCAACACCCGAGCAACAGCTCCCGTAAGAGGGGACCAGTCGCAATGGTTAAGGCCGAAAATCAACGCCAACGACGGCGGATAAACAGCCACCATGCAGCGAGCCAATCACCTCCGAAAGGTGAGACGCCATAAAAGGAAGGAGTACTCCGCGCCCGAGGGCGAGGAGAACAGCCTGGCGAAGCGCCGCGCGCCCCACCTAGCCCGTGAAGGCCTGATGAAGCATGCAGCACGAGCCAGATTAACCCCGCGTGGCTAGCAGGCTAGCCATGCGGGGTGTGCCGAAATGGCTGAACCGTAGCGGGAACTAGCGCTGGACGATCCGCACCAGTAACCGCACACGGTACCCCGCGTAAGCGGGGACCAACCTGGCGAAGCGCCGCGCGCCCCACCTAGCCCGTGAAGGCCTGGTGAATCATGCAGCACGAGCCAGATTGACACCGCGTGGCTAGCAGGCTAGCCATGCGGGGAGCAGTGAGCGTAACCGACACCCCCGGCGCCCCGTCACGGGGCGCCGAGGAAACCACCTCAGGGCTGAACGTATCAAGCCCCGAGGCCGGTACCACGGCAGCGCGGTCGCAGAGTCCGAGGACTCCTAGACTATACTCACCAAGGTTGTGAGATTGTTCTATTTTATACATGTATACTTACGAATGATCCAACTAGTGCATTTTTTGTGCTCAAAAAGGCCTTTAGACACCCCTATTGCCACATTAAAAATTTTGGTGCGCCCACGCCTAGCAGCGGTCCCATGCTAGCATCGGTACGCCCAACCATATGACGTCACTGGCGTCCAGAATCCTTGCTCATTTTTGTACCTTCCCCAAGGCTCCACTTGCGGGGAAGGGCCTGGATGAGGGTTACTAGTTGGATCATTCGTAAGTATACATGTATAAAATAGAACAATCT
>JAMKCH010042905.1:0-56652 GCA_023653785.1 Ophioderma brevispina
TGACCATTTGCTGAATATTTTTTACATGAAACTATTTTAAATCTGACAAACTCTATCCATTCGGCCAAACTACGAAAATATACAAAAATAAATTTGAATTGCAAATTGGTTTAGCTCAGAGTGGGTTTAGCTATAATGAAAAGACTAAAAACTAGGACTTTTAAATAAATAGCAAGCTGGGAGGTTATTGAATTATGAATATGCCACTGGGCTCATAGCTTGAATAACTGTACCAATTTTGTTAAAGAATACCTAACAAAATGGGTGCATATCATTTGCAGGCAAGTTGTATGGACTTTACATTTAACTTGATATTAACAGTGTTACTGCCTTTTGGCCACTATTGAATGGCCTTGTTTACCTTGGTCTATGTACCTTGTTTTACTTGTGAACACCACCCTGTGATGAGTGGGTCTTTCAGGACATTACTATATGAAAGCATGATAATTACCAGATTACAGATGTTTGAATAAGTGGCTGGTCAGTCTGCACTGATCAAATCTCTGGATCATTTTGTCCCCGCCGAACGAGTTTCGAACGGGGCTCTTGAAATGAGCAGCGACCGTTCGTCCGTCCGTTCGTCCGTTCGTCGTCCGTTCGTCCGTCCGTTCCGTGACAAAAATGTAAAAACCCCCCCCCCCCAATGTTTATACGATTTATCTGGAGTCGTAAGGGCGACATGATGTACTGGTTTTGAAAGAAGCGGGTTGATGAGTTCGACTGATAAGCTTGTGGCCGTTAAAAATATGTAATTCGTCATCTCATTTGGCATAATTTATGAGATTTTCCTGCAAGGCCTGTTAACAAGTTTTCTGGAGTTCCGTAAGGCGTATTAATGATGTACTTTGGTGGAAGCAAAAGGGGCTGAAGGAGTGTTGACCGGATTAGAGTTTTGGCATATTTCGGGCAATTGAGTATGCAAAAAAGAAGCTAATTAATATGCAAAAAATCAGCGTAATGGCTATATTTTTGAAACGATTACATCGGATACACAAAATTCCTGCGCTTCATGAACGCCTATCGTAGGGCCACATCTTTTTTGCAATTTGAAAGTATATGATATATGCGGCTTAGGTTATGTAAATGAGCTAATGAATATGCGTAATGCTGATCTCTGAAACGGTACATCGGAATAGGCAAAATTCCTAGCTACATGAGCATGCTATGCTATAGGGGCAGGGGTGAGGGTGTTGGGTGAGGGGGTGGGGTGTGCCGGGTGTTGGGCCCAGAGGGGGGCGAGGTTAGGGTGGGGGGGTTGTGGAGGGGGGTGGGGGAGGGAGGGCGCGTGTTGGGATAGGGCGGTGGTGGGGAAGCGGTGTTGGGAAGGGTGTGGTGTTGCGGGGGGTTGAGGGGACGGGGACGGGGTGGGCACAAAGGGGAAGGGGATGGGTAAGGTGGGAGTGTGGAGGGGGGTTGGGAGGCGGGGGGGGTTAGAGGGGGTTGGGGAGGGGGTGGGAGTAGATGTTGAGGGGTTGGGGGGAGGAGGAGGTAGGTTGCGGGTGTGGGGGTGTGGCGTGAGGGGAATGGGAGGGTTGAGGATAGGTGTGGGGAAGGGGAGGTGTCGTACAGGGTATTGGGGGGGGTTGGGGTGTTTGGTGTGTTTGTGTTTGCTTGTTTTTTGGTTGTTTGGGGGTTGTTGGGGATGAGGGGGGGAGTTGTGGGGGGTGTTGGAGAAGGTGTGGGGGGGTTTTTGCGGGGTGTTGGGGAGGGGGTGGGGTTTTGCGGGGTGTTGGGGAGGGGGTGGGGGTGTTGTGAAGTTGCATTTTATGCGTGTTTAGTGATCGCAACCTTCGGCGGGGACATATTTTAGCATGCGTAAATAAGAGTTCGCCTTGTTATGATCTATTTTATTTGGGCAATACTTGGACAGTTACTGTGAATACAAGTTTATTTATTATTTATTGGATTACTACACTTTGACAACGGGGCACACACCCATGTCGCGGTGCATCCTAACAACAAAAAGTACAATGTACAAACAATGTGATTATACAGAAATCCCCCCAAAAACATGATATAAAATACAACAAACAATGTTGATAAGAGCAAAAATTAAAATAAAAGGTTTCGGTCTCATGGTGCTGCGGATGTGTGTATGACAATGTGGTGTCCCAAATCTGAGACGAATATACCTAACAGAGAATCGAGCAATAATCGATGGATTGTTTGCAGCGTGAAGCGTTCTGGTACGATCTGCAATCATTTGTACCGACCGGTAATCAATTGTAACCATGTGTAACCAAAAATGGGCCTGCCTATGTACGTTTCTATTCTCCTAGTGTACAGAGTCCACATCATGACAATCTGAATTCTAGAGTTCTTATCTATTTCTTGGCTTGTGGGTAGTGGGTAGTAGTAAACAGCTGTCTCATGCCAATAAAGCTTGTTGTCAAGTAATTAACTTATCAGTATATCACTTCACTTTGACAAGAGGCAATTTATTGATTTTCACTGTCAGTCAATTGCCATAGTGGAGGGGAGATTATTTCAGCTTGGTTACAAACAGTCACAGTTGGTTACAACACGGTTACAGTTAACCGAGATGGAGTCGATCAATCCAAGGGTGGTTTCACAGTAACCAAAAATGGTTATGGGGTAACCATTTTAAAGGTTTTACACTGTAACCTCTGGCCAATCATTGTAACGACGGTAATCAATTGTAACCATCTGTAACCAAAAATGGGCCTATGTAAGGTTATTCTCCCGCCCATCACAAACACCTTTGCCGATGCTGACAGGCTGGTGATGATATTTAGGAGTATGTATTATTGGAAATATCTAATAAAAATCTGGATATGATTTCTATGGGTTTTTATGACGGGGTGAAAGTACTCTTATTGTAATATGGTCGGGGAGAGTAGGAGGGTTGATGATGGGATCAGAAAAGAAAGGGGTGCTAGGAATTTACTAATCAAATATTGCGTCAAAATCATGTGAAGAATTTGAGATATTTGAACAAAAAATACTTTTTGATCATATGGAAAAATCCCAGTTGTCAGACCTATGAATTATAAATGCTGGAAAGTGGCTGTTTCTAGGACTTCTCCTGATGTCACAGGCCTCGAAATTAAAGACTTCAAAGAGGGTGTTGTACTCAAGATTTTCTTGTAGTTTTCAAAGGGGGTATACTGAGACGCCGGGGATGGAGGGTGAGGGGGTATACTCATTTTTTTGAGGGGGGGGGTGGGACGGGTCATACTTTTTTTTTTTTTTAGGATTGGAAAATACAAAAGATTTGGTTCTTTCTTACACAGATGGTCATATCATTTTTGGGGGGGTGTAAGGAGTGACTTACCCATTGCTTTTGGGAAAAGATACATTGTGCCCCTATTTTGCTGGGGGGTGGGTGACGTTAGGCTGAGGGCTATCAAATTTGTAGAATGAACCTCGTTGCTCCTGATTTATTTGCTCCTTTATATTTTTATGCTTTACAGGCATTGGCTATTCCAAATTTTGGTTTGAGTTAGTTCATGGTGTTTGGGCTCTTTGGCATTAATTTCTTTTATCATTTAAAATTAGGAAGTCTGCAATAGAGGTTAAAATGAGACATAATACATCAACATTGATGCCGCTTTAAATGTAACATTATGGCAGTTTTTAATACGACACAATTAGGTTCACGAAAAATCGGACTGCGATCGCCGTTTTTTTAAAAATTTTCCCTCTTGAAATTCATTTCCCCTTGGAACTTTGGTCCCACGAGTGAAATCCACTCTTGGAAAAAATCTCTGAACAGAAATGCGGAGCCGGAGTCAGATTGCACAGAAACCCATTATGGTGCGCATCTCTTTTGCCATTTCAAACGTTCCTGATACATGCGGCTTAGTGATGCAAATGAGCTCATTACATATTCATAACTTGCTGTATCGCTAAAATAGTACAATCGGAATATGCAAAATTCCTTGCACATGACAAAACTATACATCTTATGTGTGATCATCTGGAGGAGGAGGGTGGGTGTTGGGGATGGGGAAGGGGAAGGTGGGGTGTTGTGGTGGGCAGGTGGAAGGTGGGGAGTGGAGGGAGGGGAGAGTGGGATTCTGGGGAGGGGCATAGTGGGGGTGTTTGGGAGGGAGAAGGGTGGGGTGGTTGGGAGGGTTGACCTCACAATGTCCACCTTTGCCCCTAAACATTCACAAACGCCACAACCTCCAAATGAAACCGCGATGTAGTTTTACTTATAGCAATAACATCGCCTTTTTATTGTGTGTCCAGTTTGCACAATTTTCTGAAAAAAAAAATTTTTGGTAATTGGCTAGTAAATAATACCTAGTAAATAGTACAGGCTCGAACCGATGTTCCGCAAAAGAAGATTTTAAATTAGAATAATTAATATTGGGTCGTGATCATAATTCAGTGGCTGCTGGAATTGTTCCTTCCAATTTGTAAAAGCCAGGAAATATTGCCCATGCGTGTCCACTCATCCATTAGTTGTTTTGTGTTGGTAATGGAAGTTTAGAGGGTCATTTTCGCGAAACAAGGTAGGCCACTATTTCTTCTCATAACGGAACAGAAAATTGACATTTTCCAGCCGTTAATTGTCACTTGGGATGTTTGATTCTAATTTTAAAAATTGCTTCTTTTATGACAAATACACATTTTGAGCATTACCATTCACGGTATAATTTTCCTAGACATCTTCTGCAAACGGTCTCATATTTTGAAAATTTGGATGCTCGTCAAAAATGTGCTGTTATCATACTAAACAAAAAAAAATAAAGTTGGCTAATGTTGTATGTAGTATGGGGGTATGTTCGCAAAAGGCTCCGCTAGTTTCGATCCTTTTTTGCGCCAAACTCACATGAAAGGTTGTAAGGATACCCTATGCTTTTCTCGGCTATATTTGAACGAAATCTTTTTCAGAAATGGCTGAAAAATCAACGCAAATGTGCTCGGTTGCTATGACGGAAAATTAACCATTTGTTTTGTACGCGTTCCGAAGCGGCTCGTATGCGTGTACTTTGCGACGGGTTGTTAGTGGCTCGTATGGGCGTGTTGCATTGCGACTGTGGTTACCCGTGGCAACGGCGTATACGCGTAAGACGCATACATGCTATATGCGGTATACGAAAAAACAGGCTCCTTATAGTGCAACGTTGGTAGGGAAGAGGAAACGGCAAGAATCAACGTCCTGGGGTTTTTTTATTTTCGCTTTGACTGTCGTATGTATGGATACCGGGTTCCCTACGATATGTTGAGAAAACACAAAAGTAAAATAATGTAAAATACGGGATGAAAGATTGACGTTTTATTAATATTTAGAAAATATGACTGTAAAGGTCTAAGCTACAGGAATGCTTGCAGAACTACATCTACATATGGCGAGAACTTTATATGGAGTTTGAGGAGATTATGAGGAAAATATGTCGAAAATACGGGATTTACGGCTTACCCCACAGGGAATACTTTGAGGGGTAAAAAGTACACGGAAACTTATACGTTTCGAAGGGTATTATACACAAGATGCAAAGAAAAACCACAACCTATTTTGAACGTTGCCTGCTATCGTAGTCATTCCCCATCGAAACCATGCTTTTGACTTTCTGTCTGTCGGCCGACATAAACTACTAAATAACTCACCATCTTATTACATCTCAAGACGGAGCTGATCGCTTATTCATTCCTTCAGGTGTGATCTATACATTGGTAAGGCATTTCAAATATGTAAAAAACCGGTTCAAGAAAAATTGGGTGGCGGTTCTTTAACTATGCCATTTCCATCAGCTTGCTGAACAAAAGGAGTTCTCAGAGTAACTTTTATTATAAAATTGTTCCATTTACCATGCAGTCTTAATAATGAACCCAAATCTCTTGTTGCCTGCACCTTTAAATCAACAATTGTCTATTTCCATGACTTTCAAAGACCTCATACTTATTGATATCAACCACAAATGGTCAAAGTCTGGTCAAAAGGTTTGAGCTGTGGCGTTTATTTTCCTTAAACCCCATATCTGTCGGTCTGCCTCTGAACGAATGTCTCCAGAGTACTACTTTTATTATAAATTGTTTCCTTTACCCCAAGTTGCTGAATTTGGCTTTATCATTTCAGGTAAGGGCCAGCTAAAAAGCTTTACAACCGTGCAGACTAAAAATTTTGAAAAATCTTGAGGGCGCACATTTTTTCAAATGTGCCAGTGTCTATTTAAATCCCTAAATGAAGATTTTAAATCATTTGCTTACCAACTTTTGGTTAATTTCTTTTTTTCACTGTGTGGCCATTTCTTGATGAAACTAGGCCCATCTCGTGATTACTTTGATGAGGTTTCTCCGTTCCCGCCCAATATTATTTCTCAACTTGTGTGTGTTTACTTTGACGTTTTTTCACTTGTTGTGTGATTTTTTTGTGTTGGGTCATCTTCTGCCAAGTGATGAAACCTTTAGTGATCACATACATGTACGGGCGGTTCGGTAAGTATGTAATCCTGTTGCTAAAATTTAAACAAATTGGCGAAATTGATATCGTGTTTGAAATTCTCATGACGGGAACAAGAATATGAAGGTGGGAAAATGGATGCGACCGTAGGATCGTGCATTCACTTTGCCTGTGTCCTGCCAGGCACCAAAGTACCCCACAAAAATTTCAATTTTCTCGCTAGGTTCTAGATATGTTCATACCCAAATACGATACAGATTCAAAACAAACATAGTAACGGACCTCTGATGCAAACCCTCCAGAGAACCTCCCTTCGGAGATATTGAGATGTAAGTTTCAGCTACACACATTCGCTATGACGGACTGATAACATAATCTCGCACAGTCCCAGTTGGGAGTGACTTATCTTTCGCCGCTGTGACACAGACGACAATACAACCTTTGGAAAACGTAACAGACTGCGTAGCGATCACATTATTGATCACCTTTGTGTGTGTGTGTGTGTGGGTGTGTGTGTTGTCATTTCATATGCTCACCGTTGCTGCCTTAGAGAAACATCTTGAACCACAGAACTTAACACTTGTGAGGTTTCCTTGCCTGTGTTGTTTTCCTCTCAGGCTTTCTTGCAACTGGATTCCCTGAAGGACTTGCTACACAATGAACATTGATGAGGTTTCTACCTGTATGTGTCATTTCAGTAGCATCACCTCACGCTTTAGTGGATGAAATGCTTACTGCAGTGTTTCATTGATGAGGTTTCTCACCTGTTGTCTCATTTCAATGTCTTTTCTTTGTTCCAGATTTTGAATGACCTGTTTACACAATTTACATTGATAAGGTTCTCTCCTGTGTGTGTCTTTTCAACGCTTTGTTCTTGTTACTATAATTGTGGAAAGCCTTGTTACAAAATTTTACAATTGATGATGTTCTCACCTGTGTGTGACATTTCATGTACCTTCACCTCATGCTTAGTGGGTGAAACTTTTACTACAGTAATTACACTTGTGAGTTTCTCACCTGTGTCTCATTTCATGTCTTGTCTTGTTTTCCATAATTATTGAATGAGCTTGCTACTGACAAAATTTACATGATAGGTTTCTCTCCTGTGTGGTCCTTTTCATGCTTTGTCTTGTTACAGAAATGTGTAAAGACTTGGTATAAATTTACATTGAGAAGAATTTCTCACTGTATGTGTCCATTTCATGTTTTTTCTTACTACTAGATTTGCTGAATGAATGAGGGAAGCTCGATGGAACTAGAGACATTGACAGGGAGCCGGCATAGTGGGGAAAAAGAAGGAGGGTCGAGGTGAAGTAAGAGAGAAAAGCACAACTCGGATGGAAAGGAGTAGACTGAGAGGAGATAGTACTATATCACAGTGGCTTATGAAAAGAGCTGACTAAGGAAGGAGGAAATAGGAAGTCAAAGGTAAAGGGCAGAGGTGAAGATAGAAGGGAATAGAGGGGAGGGAATAAGCCTAGACGAAATTGATTACGTGAGGAAAACAAAAGTTAGTAATCAATAAATAAGAAAGGAGTGAAGGAGTAATGACAAGGTAGGTATGAATAGAACGGGAAGGTATGCGGAATAGCGAGAGGGAAAGTAAACATGAACTAAGCGATTGCAAGGAATTTGTGGGGAGTGAGTTGACCAAATGTGAAAGAGGTGGAAGTATCCAAATATAAGGACACGGTGGCGTCGTGATGAAGATTAGCGAAAGTAGAAGTCGTAGGGGGGAGAGAGCGGCGTAGGAGGATGAGAAGGAGAAGAGAGGTAATGGAGAGCGAGGTAAGGTGCAGGGACTACAGACATCGATCCACTTTCAACAGCAAATCTATAGTAAGACAAAACATGAAATGAACCCATACGTGGCTAAATTCTTATCATGTAAATTTTTATAAAACAATCTTTCAACATTTCTAGTAACAAGACAAAGCAATGAACAGACACACCAGGAGAGAAACCTATCAATTAAATTTTGTACAATTCATTCAATAATTTCTGGGAAACAGACAAGACTGAAATGAGACACAGATGAGAAACCTCCAAGTGTAATTACTGTATTAAAGTGTTCACCACTAAGCATGAGGTGAAGGTACATGAAATGTCACACACAGGTGAGAAACCTCATCAATGTAATTTTTTTGTAACAAGTCCTTTCAACAATTCTAGTAACAAGACAAAGCATGAAAAGACACACACAGGAGAGAAACCTTATCAATTAATTTTGTAACAGGTCATTCAATAATTCTGGGAACAAGACAAGACCTGGGGGAAAAAAATGAAGACACCAGTGAGAACCTCATCAATTTAAACAACTGCAGTAAGCATTGTCATCACTAGCGTGAGGTGATGCTAACATTAAATGACACATACAGGTGAGAAACCTCATCAAATTTTCATTTTGTAGCCAAGTCCTTCAGGGAATCCAGTTGCAGAAAAAGCATGAGGAAACACAGGCAGAAACCTCACAGTGTAAGTCTGTTGTCAACGATTTATCTCTAAGCAGCAAGTGAAGCTATATGAAATGACACACACACCACACACCACACACACACACACGGTGATCAATCAATGTAGCGCTACGGCAGTCTGTTAAGTATTTCCAACGGTGTAGTCTGTGTCACAGACTGCGAACTATAATAATCCAATTGGTACTGTGCGGATTAAATGTTATCAGTCCTTCATAGCAAATGTGTTGGTGAATGAACCTAAATCTCGAATATCTCCGAAAAACGAGGGGGTTCTATGGAGGTTTTTGCATCAGAGGTCCGTTACTAAGTTTTGTTTTGAATATGTAGCGTATTGGGTATGACATATAAACCTAGCGAGAAAATTGACCATTTTTTTGTCGGGTCCCTTGGTGCTGGCAGACACGGAAAAGGAATGCACGATCACTACGGTCCCGCACCCTATTTCCCACCTTTCAATATTTTTTCCACTTGAGAGAATTTCAAACACGATATGCAATTTACGCCAATTTTTTTTTAAATTTTAGAAACGGATTACATACTTACGCAGACCGCCGGACATGAGTGTGATCACTAAAGGTTTCATCATTGGCAGAAGATTACACAACACAAAGTCACACACAAGTGCAAAACCATGTTCAAAGTAAAACACCAAGTTAGACATAATATGCACTGAGAACCTCATCAAGTAATCACTCGCTGTGTCCCATAGTTTTCAAATCAAGAAAATGCACACACAAGTAGAAAAAAGAACTTAACCAAAAAGGGTTGTAAAGCAGAATGATAAAATTTCATTAGGGATTTAAATAGACCTGGCACAATTTTAAACAATAGTGCGCCCTCCAGAGATGTTTCAAAAAATTGTTTTATTTCTGCCACGGTTTGTAAGGCTTTTTAGCTGGCCCTTACCTGACATGATAAATCCAAATCAGCAACCTTGTGGGTAAATGGGACATTTTATATAAAATTATCTGAGACATTCTTCAGCAGAGCGACAGATATGGCGTTTTAAGAAAATAAACCCCAGTACAATCAAACCTGTTGTTGACCAGACTTTGACCTTGTGGTTTTGATATCAATAAGTATGAGTCTTTGAAATTCATGGCATAGACACATTTGGTTGATTAAAGGTGCAACAAGAGATTTTGGGTTCATCTTAATACGCATGGGTAAAGGCACTTTTATATAAAAGTACTCGGATCCATTGTGTTCAGCACATATGGAAATGGCATTTAAAGAAACGCCCCCAATTTTTTCTTGAACCCTGGTTTTTTACATATTTGGAATGTTACCAATGTATTAGATCACACTGCAGGGAATAACCGAATCCGCCGTCCTTTATGTTAATAAGATGGTGATTAAGTAGTTTTCTGTCCGTGCACGACAGAAGTCACACATGGTTTTTCTATGGGGAATGACTACGATATCAGCAAGTTCAAAATAGGTTTGTGGTTTTTCTTTGCATCTGTTTGTCTAATAAACTTCGAAACTTATAAGTTTTCCGTTACTTTTTTTTCCCTCCACAGTATTCCCGTTGGGTAAGCCGTAAATCCCGTATTTTCGACATATTTTCCTCATACTCTTCAAACTCCCATATAAAGTTCTCGCCATCCTGTAATGTAGTTTTGCAGCATTTCCTGTAGCTTAGACCTTTAAAGTTCCTAGTTTCCTAAATATTAAAACGTCAATTTCTTATTATTTTAAAAAAAAAAAATTTTACTTTGTTTTCTTCTCAAGTCTCTGTAGGGTCACCCGTAGTATCCATACATACGACAGTCAAAGCGCAATAACAATAACGTGTTCTTGGCCTTTCTTTCTTTCCCTACACAGTTTGCACTATAAGGAGCCGGTTATTTGCGTACCGCATCTAGCATGTATAGCGTCTTACGCGTAATCGCCGTTGCCCCGGGTAAGCCACCCGTCGCAATGCACCACCATACGCGCCACAACCACCTTTCGCAAAGTACCACGCAATACGCGCCTCTTGTAAACGCGTAAAAACAAATGGTATTTCCGTAGCAACCGAGCACATTTTCGTTGATTTTGCATCCATTTCTGAACATATTTCGTCAAATATACCGCGAGCCATCGGTATCCTTACACACCTTTCATGTGAGTTTGGCGCAAAAAGGATCGAACTAGCGGAGCCTTTTGCGAACATACCCACATACATCATACAACATTAGCCAATTTATAGTAAGATCATCAGCACATTTTTGAAGAGATCCCAAATTTCAAAATATGAGACCGAGGACGAAAACGTTTTGCCAGAGTCCTAGTAAATCTACTTGATGGTATGCTCCAAAAACTTGTCTTTTTTCATAAAAGAAGCATTTTTAAAATTAGAATCAACCTCCCCAATTGCATTTAACGGCGGAAATGTTCAATTTTCTGTCCGTCTACTGAGAAATAGTGCTACCTCGCGAAAATACCTCTTCAACTTGCCCTAACCAACAAAAACAACAATGGATGAGTGGGAGACATGGACATGGCACTATTTCCTGGCTTTTACAAATTGGAAGGACTTTCCAGCCGCCACTGAATAAATTATAATATTATCACGACCCAATATTATTATTCCTAATTTAAAAAATTCTTCTTTTGCGAATACATAGACATGTTCGAGCTTACTATTCACAGTATTTTTTACTAGCCATTACCAAAAATCAAAAATTTTTGCAAAAACTGGGACACACCTAAAAAAGCTATTTTTATTGCCTATATTAAATACATCGCGGGCATTGGACTGTTTGTGGCGGTTGTGAATGTGGTCAAGGTACATGATGTCACCCCCCGTCCCGGCAACCCACCCCCCCCCCCACCTTCTCCCTCCCCAACACCCCACTCCTTCCCCGCATCCCCAGCATCCCACTCTGCCCCTCCCCTCCACTCCCCACCAAAATTCACCCCCCCAACAGCACCCTGCTTACCCGCCCGAAAGTCAAGCTCCAAAGGCACACAAACCAGACCCCGACAAAGCAGCGCCGCAGAACGCGGAGTCTAACTATCACCTGACAACGGCACGACAGAAATCCCTCCACAGGTCCGGCCAAACACGTGCAGCAGATCAGGCTACCCCCTTCCCCTTCCCCCCCCCCCCCCCTCTGTAAGTTTCGCCCTTCCCCCTAGGAAATAGGGGGAGACTGATTCCCCCCCCCCCCCCCTTCCTCCCTCCCTTTTCTTCCCCCTCCTCCTGTATGTGTGTTTCCATGTAGGCAAAGAATTTTGTGGCATATCCGATGTCGCTATTTTAGCGATACGCAATTGTATGCATATTTAATTAGCTCATTTGCATACCTAAGGCCGCAATTGTATTAGGAACTTTTAAATGGCAAAAGAGATTCTCACCATAATGAGGTTTTCTGGCACTCTGACTCCGGGGGGCCACATTCTGTTAGATGAGTTTTTTCCAAGAGTGATTCACTCTTGGGACCAAATTTCCAATGGGGAAAATGAATTTTCGCAAGAGTGAAAATTTTTTAACGCGATCGCAGTCCGTTTTCCGTGAACCTAATTTGTGTCGTATTAAAAACTGCCATAATGTTACCTTTAAAGCGGCATCAATGTTGATGTATTATGTCCAATTTGAGCCGCTATTTATAAACTCCAATTTTAACTTGATAAAAGACATTATGGCAAGGAGCCCAAACACATGAACTCACTCAAACCAAAATTTGGATTAGCCAATGCCTTAAGCACTAAAAATATAAAGGAGCAAATTAAATCAGGAGCAACGAGGTTCATTTTCTACAAATTTGATAGGCCTCAGCCTAAACGTCAACACCCACCCCAGCAATAGGCACAATGTATCTTTTTCCAAAAGAATGGGTAAGGTCACTCCTTAACACCCCCCAAAATGATATGACCCATCTGTGTAAGGAAAAAGAACAAATCTTTTGTATTTTCAACCAAAAAAAAAAAAATTGAGGTATGACCCCTCCCCACCCCCCCCCTAAAAAAATGAGTATGACCCCACCGCCATCCCCGTCAGTCTCAGTATAACCCTTTGAAGAACTACAAGAAAATCTGCGTACAACACCCTCGTTGAAAGTCTTTACTCGAGGCCTGTGAAATCAGAAGTCTAGAAACAGCAAAATTTATCCAGCATTTTATGCATAATTCATAGGTCTGACAACTGTGATTGTCCATAGTGGATCAAAAAAGTCTTTTTGTTCAAATATCATCTAACTTCTGCCACAGGATTTGAAGCAATATTTGATTAGTAAATTCTACACCCCTTCTTTCGGATCCCTATCCGCCCCTATATCCCCGACCATGATTACAATAAGATATTTATAAACCGTCATAAAAACCACACCATAGAAATCATATACAATGTTTATAGAGATTTCAATAATACATACTTCCTAAATAATCATCAACCATCCTGCCAGATCGTCAAGGGTTTTGGTGATGGGCATAGGCACTGCACCCGTCAATCAAGGGTTCCAATCAAAAATTGGGTGGCAAGGTCCTATATTGATTTTAGATTCTTTGAGGTTCCCCATTGTGCCGCCAAGAAGGCCACCAAAGTTCCCGACTTTTTCATAAATTTCGGTTGAAAGTGCCGTCGGAAGGCAGTTTTTCATTATTAAGGGATAAAATGGTGCCCTAGGATAGCTGGAGGCCCAGCCAACCTTTCTTGGTCAAATCCCAAGTTTTTCCATACTGAGGTGAACATTCAGGGAAGGGGGGAGTGAAACACTCGGGAGCTCGGGTTATCAGAAATGCTCCTTTCCAACAAGTTTCTCAACGTATCCCTTCGGCACTCATTCAGCATGCAATATATTAATGGTTAACATTTTACTCACACACATACAGACCAGACCGGGACACAGACATTCGACCAGAGTAATCCGTATGTGCCTTCTGCAATTGCTGCATACACACAAACACTGAGGTACATGTTAAGTTTGGTAGAATTCTTATTAAAGATGTCCATACACAAGTATTTGAAGGACTTAGGGATTTTAACCAAAACTTTAAACATGCATACACACACACACCCATGAACGAATGGACAGACAGAAATAAAGATGGGATTGAGTATGTGCCTTCCTGCACTGGTGCAGGCAACACATACTGCAAATACTGATTATTGGTGAATTTTTATTTAGTACCATAACTTAGCTCTAACCAGAGAAGATGAGTGTCTCTGCTAGTAAGCTCACTGATAGCGTGCCTGAGTGATCCCTTTTCATAGTGTTAATTTGAAAAATTAATTATTTCCAGCAATACATTACACCGTAAGAAGCCACACCTTTCGCGCATAGCGATAGACAACAAGCCGCACCCAGAGTACAACTGTATGGTACCAGATTGTCCCCAAAAGGTTGTGCACGGGTAGTACATAAAACTCTATTTTCCTCATTGAAATTCAAAGAAATTTTTTTTCAGAAAAAATTGTTGAAAATTTGCATAATTCCCCTTCATCCAATTGTCATCTTAAACCCTTGAGGTCTTCCTTCTCAAATGATGCAAAAAACACATTCCCATCAAAAATCCAGACAAACAATTTTCAGAATTTTTTTTAAAACCTGCATTGCTTTTATTAAATACAGCAATTCCACTTAGTTTTGCATATTAATTATCTCATTTGCATACTTAATTTGCCCAAATACTGCCCAAATCTAACCTGTTGAGAATTCTTCAACATGCTTCCTTGGGCCAAGTTAAATCAGTCTCTCTAAGAATAAAAATTGGATCATTACGCTTCTCAGAGGAAGAATCGGTGAGTAACACATGTTATAATTACTGAAATCAAATATCCTATTAGCCATGTTGGCAAAGAGAAAAATCAGAACGCAAAATCCATGCACTGTAGTTTTGTCTAGCATCTGTGAATGTAATTTTGTGTAAAATCCACTACTGATTTTATTTTAGCATGTGATAAAATTTTATTTTAACACCTGCAAATTCATTGTCTATATTCTTAAATGATTTCCGTTTTTACAGCGTAATTTCATACTGATTCATTTTTTGTCTCACCTACTGTTGTTCTGGCAGAGACTTAGTAAAATAATCACTTTTTCTCTCACATGCCTTTGGTCTCTGTCTGTCCGTGTAAAAGCTTGTGTACAATTTATCCAGAGTCCGTAAGGGCTCGGTGGTGCAACTGGGTGGAAGGAAGTGGGGTTGATAGTTCTTTACCTGATTAGATTTTGGGCATAAAATATTTTTATGAGTATCGCTAATTTGCAAATTTAGAACATTTTTTCCACAAGGCTTTATAAAGTTATCTGGATTCTGTAAGACCTAAAATGCAGCATTTTTAAAGGTTACACTTGAGTGACCCATGAAAATGTATTCAAATGTACAAACTGGCTCTCTAAAATACATTATCCTACTTTTAACAACTTTTTCATTTTGGATGTCATCAAAAGTGTTTTGGCCAATATAGCAATTCATGTCACACTAATGACCCACCCTGCAGGTTTAGGTAAAGAGATGTACTTTTTGTTTAAAGTTTTAGATCATGGTTCTAAGAAGACATTTATTTCGATATATCAGTAAATGTCCATTTTGTACTGCACACATCTCCTGACTGGTCCTGGACACGATCCATGTAATACATTTTGTACATGGTGTTCTTTTCATATTGAAGATATTGAGCAACATAGGTTGCAAAATTCCCGTGATTTTCGAGCGGAAAATTTCCATGTAACTGTTGGGAATTAACGGAATTTAAGGAAATTTTGGGAATTCTCAAAACAATCATTTGGGAAATTGATACAAACTATAATGTCCTTTTGTTCAGATTAGGATATTCACTCTGTACACTGAATGCTACCGAAGAACAACAAGCACAACAAGCATGTTTTAAAATAGAAATACCCGTCTCTCTTTACAAAAAAATACATGTTTTGGGTCAATTTGTTTTCTATTCTATCCCTCCCTGGTCTTTTAGTTTGTATTCGGTAAACCACCCACCTTGAGTTTTACCCTTAGATTTAGTGAGAACTTATCTTCACTAAGTAACTTTACTTCACTGGTTTTTGGACCGCTTCCTGGAACAAGCATGAACATTTTTCAGTGGAAATTCAGCATTTTTGGGCACAAGCCCCCTGCTCAAAGCGAGCCATCCGCCCGCCCCCCCCCCAGCCCCAAATGACGACCTTTTGTACAGTGCTATGGAGAAGGGCCCAAATTTGCCCCCCTCAAAAATGCATATTCAAAGGTCCCCTAACACAAAAAAATATTTAAAATATGGTAGTAATAGTCCAACAGAACAAGAACCTTTACATACATTTTGAGATAGTGAACGTGGGAATGCGCAGCTTTACCCGACAATTTATGGCTAGATTTTATGTCGAGTGCCCTAGGTACCGTTTACTAATTGGCCCAGGTAGCAGTATGTCATATAGTCGTATTAGCACAAAACAGTACACAATTGAAAAGGAAGTCCTACAAACATGTTTTGATTTGTTTTCCTGGGAAGCTAATGTTTTAAAAAATGTTTAAAACTTAATAAATGCCAAAATTGAAAATTCCTGAAAATTCCCAATATTCCCAGACCCTTCAAAATTGCCCGGAAAGTTTCCGGGAAAGTTTTCCGGGAAAGTTTCCACAATTCCCGGAAACTTTCCCCCCCTTTGCAACCTATAAGCACCAAGGTTGAAATTTACCACAAATGTCCCATCCATGGGACTCTCTTCAACATCCTTTCCGCGGGAGGGTCAAAATGGACAAGTGATTGCCGGAGTTCAATATAACCGAAATGCACATATGCTTTTTATCGAAAGGACTGTATTACTGCTGTTTGAGAAACTTCATGAGCATTTTTGTGATCCACAACCTCTCCCCCCGACTTACCGACTAATATCATCTGGAATCCGTTAGGCCAATAGTATACATGTGTACGTAACTTGCTGCAATTAGGCCATATTCTGTAAGAAATTTGCAATCTTGTATTTGTCTTTCCATAACAGACAATTCCGCAAGTGGCTTATGGGGCCGCGGGACACAAGCCTTGCTCATACATCCAAACCACAAGATGAGGATCACCCATAATTTTGTGATTAAGCTTTTCTCATGATATTCGTTAACAATAAATAAAACTGCAGGTGCTGTAATCACAAATGCACCGATAATGTACCATAACTTTAAGTGCTTGTTACAATTATTAGTCTACCTGTATTGTGGTTACATGTATCTTTACAGAATACAGCCAGTCTTAATTTTCCTTATTGATCGAAAAACACAACCATGTAAAACTTTTACACCTAATACACATGCGTTCCACCCGACAACAACTGGCAGTAACAGGCGAAAAAGTCTAGGCCTGCCGACAAGAAAAATGTTGTTTTTTTGGGGTCAGTCAAGGTTAAATTGGAGTTTTGCCTTAACGTTTGTGTTCCGATCGTCATTGGACCCCTATTACCCCGAGTAGTATCGATTTGATTTCATATGAAAGGCCTTATTTTTTCATGTCATCAGGAAAAATTCATTCCCAAGATATAAACAAAAAAAAACTCCGTTTTTAGTGATTCCCATGGTGTTCGGTCACCTTGACCAGCCAAAACCACCTCCAAACTACGGATTCAACCTCTGAATAACTGACAACTCTACACTGTTAACTAATTAAATTTTAAACAAAGTATTTATTTTATTGTGTGTCTAAATCAATCTCAATCAAACTCGATTAGGTATCAATAATCAAAGATTTATCTAGATAATAAAGTTTTTAACTAATGACTACTAACTTACTACCTGTGTGTGCCGCGACGCAGGCTGGCAGCAATATTACTATACAGGTGGCAGACTTGCAAAGACCTCCTGGCGAATATTCCGCGCAAAACTTCAATTTCCAATAGCGAGACGTGTCCACTGGACGACTTGTCCTTACTGAAGAATACCAGCTCCTAATGACTCCCGAAGCTCGGAGTCGACTAAATATAAAGTCCAAAGGTGCTGTATCTTGTTTATCCTTGATACCTCAGAGGCCACTAAATGCGGAACCCGAAGACGGCTACACAATCGAACAAAACTGCTGGAGCTGAGACTTACATGACAATGTCCACTATATGGAAGTTTTGTACTAGACTGTGATTACTGTCATTCAACTTTGAAACTCTACTAATAATTGGATGGCATGATTGTATGAAACTCTCCTTGGAGTAATGATGTTTTGTGGTGATACTCTGCCTCATCTTCTCTCCCCAGGCTTTATATATCCTCTCAAACATTCTAGAAGGATCTACTCCTCTTTCTATAGAGCATGTTTTCTAAATCTAGTCCATTATGTCATGATTCCGGATTCCACTGGAAAAGCCATGCACTGTAAAAAATTTGGATCTCATAGCAGCTACGCACTGACTGTGTATTATGCACAGTGCGCCACCTATGATTTAGAGAAGTTCAGTGAGCACATTCTAATGAATTCGCTAAGGTTCAGGTACATTCCAGAAGTTTCCCCGCTTTTCTGGCCTTTGAGCTCTCTGGTTCATTCTATTTGCTTACACACACCAGTTATGCACACAACCCGGTATATTTTATATTATATTACTTAGACAATTTCAATATTTTAGTGCTAATTTACATGTATGACTATAATCTTGCTCAAGTGAATAAAATCATTGCTATTCTTGGGGGCTGTACACCATCAATAGTAATTACACAGTAATAATAGGCTATTGCAGCATGCCTTAATGCGTCTACAATCACAATCGCTAGTTTTTTTCCTTGGTGTAGCTTGATTTTGGGTGGTATGTGCAGTTCCAGGCTCCATATCACGTGCAGAACACAATACCCATAATCGGAACAGGCACCTTTAATATGCTAAAGCTATATATCTCTTATCTCATCCATACAGCTGATATATCAACAAAATTTTACAACAATGGTAATTATTCAAGATTAGCTATCGCCATCCCAAATTTGGAATTATGACCGATACCATTTTGTTTACATGCCTCAATCTAAAATATTAAACACTCAGTCAAACTTACCTAATCAGATAAACATGATATTAAATAGTCCCAAATGCACCACGGCGCAAGTTTTTGAATACTCAAAATAAAAGAATTGTAGTTTGTTTTTAGCTGCTTCTATATTAGTGTTGACTTACGAACAAAACTGCTACAGGCGGGATGTGCTAGCAGATTCAGCAATGACTCGCGCTGCAGGTCAATAAAAAGGGACAGCCTATTATTTATTACTGGGTTAGTAAAATTTTTCCTTTGTTTCTTTCCTTTTCAGTAAAGAATAAGTATTCTGCCATTGCCAACACCCTACAACCAGCTACGTAACAAGAAGGCATGTTAAGGGTGCCAATTTAAGTGGTGGCAGAATACTAAATTCATCCCCTTTTCCGTTTCTCATTTAAATTTCCTTTTTTTCTGTTATCCAAACTATATCTGTGCAGTTACATTGTTTACTACATTCATTAACTAATCACATTAACCAAGTCCCGGCACCTAAACCAAAGTAGCAAACACAGAGCTGCAGAGCTAGGCAGCAACAATTAAGATAGACTAATTTCATCCGTCTATTTACATCGCCGCTATTTCGATATAAGCAATTAGCCACATCTCTTACATCCACTTCATAGCTATATCCCTGAGGATTTATTTGTCATCCCCATGGGCCCCCTCAAAAGGTCTTTTGGATGGTACAGGACATCAACTTGCAGAATATAAGGTTTGGGTGCCTCATTGCATCTACAAGCTTGCTCATAGAGAAATCTGTCAAACTTGAAACTTGTGTAAACAGGACAAAGGTAAAAAGTATAACTTCCAGTTATTGTCCTTGGAGTCTGTGGCAAGAGCATACCCCATTCGTGATTTGGTTACCCTACCAAGTATGAAGCCCAGCCCAGCTTCATGTAGTTCTGCTGAGCATATCTCCACATGGTCTAAGCATATGTCCATTTTCACAAATTTCTTGGTACAATATGACATTTTTACCCTTAAATTTAGAGAATTGTTCACAAATCAAGTCAGGTCTTCTACACAGTTCTCAATTTTGTGCATGATCAAGAAGAGATCAATATTTGTCCTTTGAGACATTTGAGATCGAAAGTTGAGGTATGTTAACTCCAAAAAAGTAACTTCACATATTATTTGCATAACTCCACAGTCTGTTAATGACAACATGATGTGGGAGTTTGCTCAGCGGAACTAGTAGCTCAGCCTGAACAACAAGACAAGGGTATGTCTCTATACTCTGGGCCATAATTCCTTGGAACATAACAAACGCGCACATGTTGATCAATGCGTGTATTAAATGTGCACCACAATGGTGTGCCATTTTGGCTGGGAATCGGCTGTAACAATGTCCAAGAAATGAGTATAGGACCTAGATCTTTATCACTTGACACTTATCTAAGAATAATAATATATTTATTTGAAGTTATTACTATTAAATACAAATGCAACCAAACGAGTACTCAGGAGACCCTGGGCTACACGCCCAACCACTTCTAGTGCAATTCCTCTCCATGGACATACATACCATACATACATTATACATACAGAGATGTGCAAAAGCAAACAGCCATGTTGGTTATTTCCGTGTGAGAAAATACTGCTTACATAGAACTTTGAATTTGGGAGAGAGAGCTGGCCTGCCGAGTGTGAAGTGGGAATGTTTTCCCCAAAGTCTCTGAAATAGACAAAGACAGAATTTGTATCAGGATTAGTCCCTTGCTCGCCAAGTAAGAAATCTGTCTTGAGAATCGCTTCTGTGAAAAAGTCCTTGAAAGATGCTGGACCATATTATTTAACAGCTTGAACAAACGCAACCGCTGAAATGTAAATAAATCCTCTCACTCAAGAGCCCAAATTCCAGACAACCTCTTGGTGTACTCTACTTGCTTCGCCCAGAGCCCTGTTTCCTAACACATAAGGAGTAACATCCCTTTTAATCCTCTCTTCACTTTTCAAGTCTACTAGTGTAACATGCATTATAGGGTCCTTGCACGGAGCTAAATTATGTGGAATGGACTTTGGTTTGTCCTCAGATCATCCAAGCATTAGAAGAATACAAGCATGCACCTGGTTCACTGAACATTTCCGATATTCTGCAGTGATTCAATTGTATTTCTTTGCATGCTTGGGTTGTTTTGGAGGAGTTGGCAAAATAAACTATTGACCTCCGTCAACCGACCCTATATGGAGCCCAAACGACTCACAGTAGATTGAGAAGAGGGAGACAAACGCTTTATGAGAGATTCAGAAAGAGCAGAGAAAGAAAGGCATATGCTTGTGCACCTTATTAGAGAAACCCACAAGAGAAGAGATTTTGTTGCACACAAGGAAAAATCTACATGAGAGGAAAATGAACAAAAAAGGAAAATTGGAAGAAATAGGAGTACAAGAATTTGAAATCATCAACTGATTTTCAAGGCATCACTACCCAAAAAAAGTAATCCGATTGCCTGCAAAGCTTGGATCTAGACAAAGGGCATAAACGCACATTGGATGCATAAGAGAAGCTTTTTGGCTGACAAACTGTAGAGTTTGTCAAATCCTTTTGCAATCACCTTATTATTTGGATTTTTTATAGGTCTCACCAATGTGTGGTCATTCAGGCAAATTGGAAAAGAGAAGAAAGCACATTCAAAGTAAATCCACTGACAAAAATAAGGAAAAAGATAAGTCCCAAGCACTGAACCTTGAGGAACACCAGAAGTGACACGAAGTCACTCAGAGAAACATTCACCTCTTGAAAATAAACCTCTGTTCCTGTCCATAAGAAAATTCTGAATCAAAAGTAGAAGAGTACCCCTTACCACCACGATATGTAGTTTATGAATAGAAGGCGTATGAGCTACCTTATCAAAGCAGGAACTAAAATCAAAGTGCACTTTGATGACACTTGCAAACAGGCTGTGTACAAACCAATTTCTTCATGGGAGTACTGTGAAGTATATGTTGAGTTGCACGGAGTACCCACCTACAGTGGTACACATTCGCCAGCCGCAACAGTGGGGGTAATCATTATACCTAGGTAACACAACACAGTGTAACTTGTCAGTTTGCTATCAATAAATAATTTCCTGTGTATGGCACACCCTATTACAACTAAATATGCTTTCTTTTAAAACTGAAAATTAAATCCTATCAAAATTTACTCGGAATTTGTAATATAGTACTTAAATATTTACTGAAGGCTATAGGATTTTTCACACAGCAAAATATTATAAGGTATTCACAATTAAAAATGTTAATTCTTTACTTGAAATCCATTAAACATAATAAAAACAGCATAGTCAATTCACCTTCTTGACCTTATGGTACGGGCACTACAAAATCCATACTGTGTCACGCTTTAAACATGGCCTATTCATAGATTTTCACTAACAATAGAAGGGCAAATACACTACCCATGACTTTGTCAATGGGGAACCTACAGGATGGTAAAATCAAACTCTGCATTTATCCACAAACAGGAAAGTGATTTTTGTCTAGGCAAGACGGATAACATGGAGAGGGTCGGCATATATTAATAGTACTACTAGGTCGTACAACTATTCAAATTGCAGAGAAAAAGTCAAGTGTTTTATAAAAGTCAACACTTTTTCATAAATTTGGTGTCAAGAATAGCTTTCGATCGTTTGAAATAGAAGTACAATGGTTATACAACGGGGCGTGTCTGTTCTAAAGATTTTCTGATTGGCTGGATTAGCTGCACACACCAATGAGTTATTTATTGAAAGTTACAATTGTTGCCCACAGACTTAACACTAGTCACCCCATGGGGGTACCTGGTGGGTACTCCCAGCAAATGAACTGTGAGCTCTGTGTGATTATTTGAAATGTTAAAGAGACATGAGGAGATTTACAGAAAGAAGCGCCCCCAATTTTTTGCGAATTGTTTTTTTTGCCATATTGGAATGCTTTCCAATGTATAAGATCACAACTGAAATGAATAGCCGAATACGCCGTCTTATGTAATAATGATGATGATTTTGTACTTTCTGTCATGCCACGACAGGAAAGTCAAAACATGGTGTTCTATGGGCCAATTCGATAGTCAGGCCAAGTTCAAAAAGGTTTGCTGTTTTCTTTTGTATTGTTTGTCCAATAAACCCTTCGGAACGTTCTTAGTAGTGGTCTACAATTGATCCTGTGCCATATGGAGAGAACGAGAAATTGGATATCCTTAAAAAAAATCTCCACGTCACTGTAAACTCCCCGGCCATGTCCGGCCGCTCGGCAACATTTTTATGTCAAACCCCGGACATGCTTTGAAATCCATGAACAGTCCGGCATACGCCCTGTACACCCAGTACACCTGGGCAAAAAAAAAGGATGACTCCCCGGCTGTCACTGTCAGGTAGTACAAATCCGGCCATCCCGGGTCCCAGGACCGGGGCTTTTTTTATGCATTACTGGTCGGCCCTTGGGACATGCCACTTGTGATTGTCAATTATGACCAGTGAGCGGCGCCATGGGGGCATTTCCACCCCCCCCCCCCAATTTTTGTTCTTTTCCCCGTTTTCCCCACCCCCACCCCTGGTCGAAATAAAGGACAACCGATTTTGGCCAAAAAATTTGGCGATTTGAGACAAAAATCCCACCCAAATTTGGGCAAAAAATCAGCCAATTTGGGCCCAAAATGGGCACAGAATTTAGGATTCTGCACAGGCTACGAATTCGGCACCATTAATGGGAATATACATAACCGCATGTTAAAGGTGCCCGAATTTAAGTGGTGGCAGAATAATAAAATCATCCCAAAGGGGTTAATTTTTTTAAAAACTAATTTTCTCCTCCAGAATTTTCACTCATCTGTCCCCCATCCCAGAGGGCGGGGAGTTAGAGGGGGGCGATAGTTCTGCTGAGCATTAACTTTTTGTCTTCATCATCTTTTAAATTTGGACATATCGTATATCAGATAACGTAAGGGTTATGCCGCGTAAATGGACTTGGTATCAACAATAAGCAAATTTCCCCAAAATTTAAAGTCTCGGACATCGTCAAGATTTTTCAAACGTACCTCAAAACAGGATCTAAATACTACAGAAAAAGACATCCACACATTGTTTTGTTGGGTGGGGACCAACAAATGAACGTGTTTCGACCTTGACCCGACAAAACTCCGAAACTGGCAAACACTCACTCATGACAGTTTTAGGGCGTAAATAATTCTGCGTTGAAAAAATTCATCCAATTGTCGCGTTTGGATGACAACAATGTGTGGATTCTTGTTCGGTAGTATTGCAAGAATGCTACAGAGTCCTGTTGAGGTAAGTTTGAAAAATCTTGACGAGGTCAGATGACTTTTTTAAATTTGGTATTGCTTATGTTGATACCAAGTCCATGTACAGCGGCATAACCTTTACGTTAGTGATATACGATTTAATGTACAAATGTTAAAAGATGAATGAAAGCCAAAAAGGTTATGCTCAGCAGAAATAAGGGGGCGCGCGCCCCTTCTTATTTTTTGCAGAGCCAGGGAGCCACAGATAGGACCGTCAGGCGCACTTGTAGTAGTCTAGAAAAATGATTTTTGCCACACAGAGGCGCCCTATAAGACCTATAAGAATGACGGCTACAGGGTTTGTCGGGCGCTGTGTTAGATCAGAAAAGAACAGACTTTTCATGTCGGCGCCAAGGTGTTGTTTAATGCTGACAAAGAATTTCCGCCCTAGATTGAAACGACAGGGAAAATAGGAACCCGGCCGAGCGCAGCGAGAAGGAAAATTTGGCGCCCCCATTCTATTGAGAAATTCCTGGATCCGCTCATGATTCCCCACCCCAGAAAGTTGGTGATGCACGAGTATGGCGCCGGGGTCTGAGGGAGTGCTGTTATTGACACTAGGCTAGGCCTAGGCTTACAACAACACCACTCAACAGCCAACCATGACAACAACTGCACGAAACCAGACAGTAAGGGAAACGTTACATGTTTTTTGACATTGGTGTCAGCACGACGATGAGGGGGATTCGTAAATGTGAAATGCAAAAGAGATTGATAATGACTGTCGACATGCCCGAAATTTCAGCATGACTACGATAGTGCAGTATGTCCCACAGCAAAAAAGGCCAGACCTTTTGCATCCACTCAAAACCCGATCAATATGACATCATCTATTACCAACTTTGACTTAGTAAATGGCTTTCCACAACTTTAGGCATCACCCAATCAATGTTTGTCAATAATGTGCTAGGGATGAACTGATTACCACACTCACTGAGTACATGCCCACTGTACCTTTTTGGGCGTGTTGGGCATATAGGCACGGTTTTTTTTTGAGAGGCAGGTCGCATTTTTCTAAAGTGACCCCCTTGCCAATCAAAATTTGGACACCAATTAGAATATAACTGTATCTGTGTCATAGCTTGGTTACGAACAAGCTGCGATGTGAATGGTTTTCGAATAATATACAGCGCATGAACAACCACGCTCGCATCTGCACACACAAGGAACTTTGGACCATAGCTAATACATGGGCAAATTAGAGTAGGTCTGTTCGTACTTCTCAAAAACATGCCCTGCCTGTATGGTCACGACACTTTTATGCTCCTTTGGATTGAATTTCACAATGTTTTAAAGACAAGATCAGTGATTTGAAAAATATTTGAAATTGCAGGAATAGCTTCAAAGTGAAGGGATAAGTTTGTAGAATTCCATAGTTACCTTCCAGCGGTAGAGTGACAGAAAAGGAAGGAAAAATGGCAGTTGTTCCAAGATACGATTCTCCATTCAATTACGTGTTGTAGTTAAGTGTCCGAACGGAAGTGTAATGACTAAAATCTCCGATTCTTGTCCTTATTAGGTTGCTTCTGGTCTTATCATTGTAGGGTTATGTTAGGATACCTGTACTTGTTCATACATGTAAAATTGATTTTGATGATTTTTCGATTTTCTGATTGGCAAATCACTGCTAGTGTTTTTTAAATACAATATTTTCTTACAATATATGTGGTAAGAGCAATTTGGTCAAATATTTTTCCCGTTAGCGAAGTAAAATAGCGCATGCCATCTGTTGATGAGGGCTCATGCAAGAAGGTTCACGGGCAATTGTGTTTGCAGTGTTGTGGAGGCGTATAGGGAAAGGGGACACTATGTGCAAGATGGTTGTTCATACTACTAGAGAACCAGACACACAGACAGAAGATGCCTGTCCGAGGATCTAAAATAACTAATTAGTTTTCTCATGAATTTGAACAAGAACCTGGCCCCTCGGTTAATTAAGAACAACTTTCTTACCAAAAACAGTAATTTGAGTCGATATCTAATAATCTCTTACCTTTTCCATATTGCACGCGTCCGATTAAATGCAATCCTACTCAAATGTCAATGACTGGATAGGATAGTTGAAGCAGTTCCAAGTGAAGTCAGAAGTGTACACAGTCTTCCGCGCTTTTTGCTGATATCAGCACATACGTTATCACCTAGATGTTTATTAAAGATGTAACACCGGTGTTCACACCAAAGAAAAAATTGAGCCCGAATCAGCGTATAATTTCCCTGGTCACATAACTAACTCAGTGTGTTGCACCTGACTCCAGTATCATGCCACACAATTTTTGACACAACACAATTTGCAATAAGGATAACGACTTACAAACTAAAATATTTTGCCAAAGCCCGACCCGGCAAGTTTTTTAAAAAGCTGATGCCTGACTCATGTTTCTGCTGACTGAAAGTCCTGAAAGGGTCCATATCGTTAACAACACAGCCCCCCCCCCCCCCCCCCCCCCCGCCCCCCCCCCCGACTAATCAAACCGGTTGTAACGTGCACCTAATCTGAGGTGCAAATTTCGAAAGTCGTTTCTCTCCTCTCTCTCACAAAAAATTACGCGGCGACAATTTGTGTACAGCTCGTAACAACCAAAAAACACAGGATTGATCGAAATTTTAGGAATAAGATTTCTCATGATATTTCGTGATCCACAAGCCTCGTCCCCCGACTACCTAAAAAAGTTGAGCTTCTTATATCAATCTGAAATCCGTTAGAAGGTTAACTTCGTCACCACGTGTAGTATCGTACGTGCAAATTCGGCCATACCTGTAAGAAATTCACCAATTTTCTATTTCTGTCCGTAGGCCTAACCATGGTAACGGACCAAATTACAGTAGCCAGTGAGCCTATGGGACCGTAGGGAAACAAGCAATTTCTCATACACACAAAACCGCAAGGTCGGGATCCCAACTCAAAGATTTCGTGAAAAAAACCTTTTCTCAAGGATATCTAGTGAACATGAATAAAACAGAATGTGCTAGAAATCCAAATGCAGGGAACAAACCACCAAATTTTTTTTTTCAGTAACGGAACAAAACCAAGATCGAGAAATCCCATAAAAACATTTTAACAATATGGGGTCTTTGTGTGGACGATGCTGAAAATAAGGGTCTTAACAGCCTTATACATACGCGTCACTTCAAAATGGGAGTGACTCCCTTGATTTTTGTGCACTGAAAACTGACTTTTATTTTTCTTTCTTTGAAGGCTATAGAACAATACAAATCATTTCACATTGCCTCTACTTATATGCGTAATTTGACAGTGTATCAATAAAAACAGGAAAAAAACAAAATAAACTGGTTGTTGAGTAACGGGATCCAAACCAATTTAATTTTCCTCAACATTATTAAAGCAATATCCCTGGCAATATTGGCACATTTTTTGAAGAGTCGCGCCCCCATTTTCAAAATTTGATAGTTTTGCACAGTTACGTTGGTAATTGTCTAGGAAACTATACCTTCGACCGAGAATGCAAAATGCGTATTTATCACAACATAAGGCGATTTTTGTAATTAGAATTGTGATCCCGATTTGGACTTTACGGCATGAGCCTGGAAATGCTACGTTTTATGTCCGTCCATTATGAAATAGACAAGCGATTAATGACCGCAGATACGTCCACTGTATTTCTACATTAGCCAGGGATTTATAACAATGACCTCTCCCGACTCTTCCCATCTCCATCTACACTTGAGCAATTAACCCCAATTACCAAGACGTCGCTATTGATCGAATCGATCGCTGAAATGAATTAATTGCTGAATGTACCCTTTCTGTAATATCCCCAGTACCTTTCACATGTGCATAAATTCGAATAAAACGAGCGTTTAATTGCATGGGAACCCAACCCCAGGTAGTGGCGTTTCAGGCATATAGGGCCTTGCACAGCGCTAAATAGTTGAATGGACTTTTTTTTTGCCCTCCAGATCACCAAGCATGAGAAAGAATACAATACATGCACCTGTTCACCTGAAAATTGCTGCAAGGTATTCCTTTGTATCTCTGCATGCTTGGGTTGTTCTGGAGGCCGGGTCTGGCCAAGATACCCTATTGACCGCTTCCGTGCAAGCGCCCTATAGTAACTTGTGCGTGGTGCCAAGGCTGTTATAAATGTATGTTCAAATACTGATAAAATAAATAACATATAGAATTGGTCTTTAATGTCATGAAGTACCGTTAGTTCTTCGTGCGTGAACAATAAATAACATAAATATAATAGTTTCAAAGATTCTTTATTCATGTGAAAGTCCTTTTAATGTCCTAAAGATATCGCTGTAAGTTTCGTGCGTGTACATTTACTTATTTTTTAAACCATGGAGTTATTAGTTTACGATATAAACTCCATGTTAAAAACAAACTTACAGATACAGTTTATTATGCAGTTAATGCGGCAATGCCGCACGGCGGGCTGGAATTGTCAAGTTCCAAATAGGCCTATATCCCTCCACCCAAATTTCAACCACTTCTGGTAAAATCTTAGTCGTAAACCAAACCTTTTTGAACAAATAACAAAATTAACATAGGCCTACACGTATGAATATCAATATAACCATTGCTTAGCTTAGCTCAATAAAATGAGTTGGAGCCTCTAGTCCGATATCCTTCTTAAACACCTTTTTCCTATTTTCTGTTTAAGGTCTACCAGTATAAATCACTGGGCACTGAAGCCGGAACTTTGTCTCTCTATGTGACATTTGAAGGATAGACATACTGATATTTATGTGAAATAATACATGTACCATAATAATATACCCATGTCCTTTTTTCCAGCCATTAACTAACGTTTCAGTGTAAAAAAAAAAAAAAACAACGGACAATATTCTTAACAAAGCGCTTTTTAAATTTAAAAACCATTTGACCGATTACAAAAAATCAAACTCTGGATTTTCAAACCTTTACTCTATGTATTTGTATCTAAAGTTTGACACTTTGATGTAAATCCTAAATGGATTTAATAATTGAATACTTTTTAAAAAGAAAAAGCAACAAATTCGTATTTGGATTCCCATTTTGTGATCAAGCCATGTTTCAATCTTAAAGAAGTTGTCCCAAATCATAACCCGTGCAAAGGAACCAAATCGTGTGGATGTGAGCGATGAACAATGCCTTTGTCTCCAGGATCCCTTGTGATCCCTTTGTCTTCTCAACAGTATAAAAACGGATGTGCTGTCATTGAGCTCATATGCTCAATTCTTACACCTCGTTAAACTTTATATACCAAAGAAACATATCTCAGCTTAAACCTTTCAGATTGGGATATTTTTATGAAATCTTCACATCAGGGGCAAAATCAGTACTTTCTTCCGATTTTTTTAGGGATACCTGAGTGATATGTAAAATCTCTCGTTGAGTAATTTCTAATCGTGTGATGTGCTTTAATGTATTTGTTATGCCAGGAAATGTATACATTGTGTATTTAATAACTCTGTTTCTATAATGTGAAATGTAACATATCTATATGTTATGGTTTATAAGCTTATACTGTACATTATGTTATTGTGATATATCACTATATCCTACCTTAGGGAGACACTGATCTTTGTTATGTACTCATGAAATACGTTAGGGAGACTTTTACTGTCTCCCTACGTTTCCCTCCACCTTTAGAATTGGCGTTTATTCCGTCAAAGGATATGAATATTAATTTAATGCAATGAAGGTATCCACTAAAATAGCACAGGATATGAATATTAATTAATTTAAATAACTATAAGAGCTCATTTATAAGCCAATGAATTATTCAACTGTCTCCCTAATATACTATTTTGTAGATTTATATTTGAAGAGATTGATGACAGCCGGACGTAGCAGTAGTAATCCAAAATGACTTGCTTTGATGGACTCGAACCCACACCTTCTTTAGATCTCGGATCTCTCTCACACCACATATATCTGTATATCTGTATATAAATACATTTTAAATATATAACGCTATTTTTCTGTATGAATATACTGTATTTGTTTATCACACTCCTGTTGTACGAACGCTATCAAGGGAATGTTTATCTTCTTTTGTTACATTTTCATTTAAATACAGGTATTGTAATTATTATATATATAATCCCAATTAAAGACAAAGGATCATCTGGGAGTACGCAAGACACAAGTAATGTTGCAATGATATTTTTATGTTTTTGTATCTTTGTTAAATTATAAGAGTCACTGAAAAGGGTGTCTAATCTTTCATTGAAAACCTTGAAATAGGGGGTAATTTTTAACCCTGATTTGGTCATCGATTTTTGCAACAAAAGGGGGGTAAAATCATAAATCATTGAAAAGGGGGCTTTTTGAAAAATGGAGAACTCTCATGGTTACCCACTTTTTTATCTTGATTTGAGGGACCGGGCATGTATCGTTTACTATCCCGTTAACCAATGGCAACCGTGTAAAAATCTCCAAATTTTGAAAATTGGGGCGCCCTTCAAAAATTTTTGCTAATATTGCTTTAAATTAACAAGACACTGAAATGCTATACTGCAAATACGTGCTATATGTAATACTTCATCCAGGGTTCTTTATTTTATGGGATGGCCCGATTTCATAAAATAACGTTTTGATCTTGAGTGAAGGGCCTTGACCCAATCTAAAAGTTACTTTCACACTGATATTTCAATACGTTTTGATATGGGAGCTAAAAACGTATTTTTTGTAAGCCCATACTCTGTACACTGTTAAAAATGTTATTAATTTTAACCACTGGCACTTTGAAAAATTTCATTCGCTTAAGGACAGTGTCAACCCTGAGTTTCCGAGTGTCCCATTTGGTTGTAACTTTTGTAAATATTTGATTATATATGTAAAAGTCCCGGGGGTCTTCATTTGTTTGGGTAGGGACTGCCCACCAGGACTCAGAAGTGAAACCCGAACATATATCTCCTCTTCTTGCAATATAATGACCCACATTTATACCAATGCATGTGAATACCCATATACCTCATGTTGAGGGCCACAGGACGAAAGTCACATGAAACCAGCGGCAGTCGTAAACAAACCCGAGATTAAACGATAATTATGAAGACTAAATAAAAATTCCTTTAAAAAAGTACAGGGGCGCCCCACGAAGTGAGTCTTGTTTTGGGTGTGATCTTTGTGGTTGGGAAATACTTTTGTAAGAAACGGTAGACCTACATATCAAGATTGATTCTTGGAAGTTTTATTGCAACTTTTTAGTACACAAGTGTTTGAAATAACATAGATATATATTGAAATACAAGAATATAGTATGAACAGTGTAGTTGTTGGTGAAAGTTTGAGTTTGTATAGGAGCCAATACCACATTAGCGTATTATATGGAAATAATAAGAAATTAGGAAGTTTATTTTTGTAGCAAATACAAGGTAAAAGAAATTGTTTATGTGTGTACACATATGAAACGATACTAAGACAATCACTGGTTGTTTATTAATCTTTTGTTAGCACTATAAGAATTGGAAATGGTTTTATTTCACAGCATTTTAGGGAGTGGGATTTGTTTATTGAGGCCTGTTTGGCAGAAAAGCTGATGGGGTGGATTTTGAAAGTTGTCCTTTGTGGTTGTTGGTCAATGATAGGTTTAACATGACCTTTTGCCCTTGATGTGACCCTTTGACCTTCAGAAACAAAGGAGGGTGGGCTTGTAAACCATAAATGGAGTTTGGTTTAATTGAATAGCAATATTTTCCAATGAGTTCAATGTTACATTTTCAGCTTATTTTACAACGTGAATGCACAGAGAAAGACCTTGCTGGTATGAGGCTTTTGACCTATTAACCAATGAGTTCCTCCGAGTTGCAACCTTTTATTTTATAAACCGCTATTAAAATTGCATAAAAAAAATCAATGCCTTGTTCAATTTTTTCACCCAACATCATCATTTCATCAATCACACATTTCAACACCAAATTTGAAGGTTTATTTAGAGTAACAGTACAGGTGAGACTTCAAACATTACATAAATGTGTGCCATCAAGTAATATTTGCATAATATGAACCTAATTTGTGATAAATTTTTTTTTTTGCGATATTTTGCCCTGTTTTCCTTTCCTTCTGAGACTATCGGTGAATTTCTTAAAACCCAACCAAAATCGTATAAAAAAAGACTGCCGAGTTTAGTTTTCACCAGATTTGAAGTTTATTTTGAATTATGATCCAAGTGGGCCCTTTACATCTAAAATAAAATGTTGATACCACGACTCTTTATTAAATTGGGCATAATTAGAGCCTCATTTTCATAAAATGGTAAAGACGGAGCTTGTTCATTTACTCTGAATCGGGCATACCCTGCCCCAAAAACACTAAATGTTCGCGTTTCTCGCTTTCGTGTTTGCGGCGGGGGTACCCAGGTTATAATACTCGATTTCGCGCTGATATAGGAGCTGGGGAAAATTTTTGGGTCATATCCATTACGTGAAATAGGGAAGAAGCATCTTAATCTATCTAATAAGTCAGTTCGCTGCCTACCATAAAAATATTTTTCCATGTGTTCAACTATTAAGACAACGTTTGGACCCTCTATGAGTGGGTATTGACTATATTGTATTTGTCGTATTAAAGCTTTCTTGGTTTAAGGTGAATGTATGAAAGTAATGATGATTCCCCATATCACCTGTGCGGACAGCGCCCAAAACCCCATCGCTCCATAATCGGAATCAATAGCGCACCCCTTTGCCTTATACAGGTAGTATTGAATTCACATTTAAACGTAACGTTACACTTTTACGAACAGTACCTCTCTAGCTTCTTATGTTTTGACCACTGCACATTGTATCGACCGTAGAGCACACAGTATTCAGAACGCACGGACTAGGAGCGCTACAAAGTTTAATTGCTATGCGCCCCTCACAAAAACAGCGTATCACCCGTAAAAAAAGTACATGTTGTCCCTATTTCAGCGCGAAATCGAGTATAGGGTTGTTGGTTCCGTGCAGAACCACGCAACGCCAGGGTCCAGATTATACAAGGGTGTTTTCCACAACCCATCCAATTCAGGTTCTCATTTTTCAACCAATTAAAAATAAAAAAAAAATAACTTAAAAAAAACAATATATTTTTAATTTTTTTTATAAATTGAGTGTATATTTTGTTTTTTTGATCATTTCCTCCATCTTTTTTTTTTAGTATCATTTTGGCCTACTTATTCCCACTTAGTGATTATTTAAAGCTTTGTGGGTGTAAAAACAGGGGGTGGGGGGAAAGGGATAAAAAAAAACAAAACAACGGCACATCTTTCTGGTAACAATCAAAGCTCAACAGAAACAAACCTTAAATAACACAATGAAAATCAAACTGCCTTGACCGATTTCGAACCCAGGGCCAACGGGGGAAAATAATGCATGGTGTCAGCGCCTTTGGACCGCTGGGCCACATAGGAGCTTGATATATCTTCGTGTAATCTGCTCATTGATCACAAGGGATGGAAGACCGCTCTGAGGTCACAATTGACATTAACCCAATAAGGCGTGTTACGTGGAGGATTCCATTATAGATTGTTTTTGAAAATATTCCTTAATTTGCAAGTAAACATGGAGACCTTCTTCTTTGATTAAATCTTTGCCGAAAGAAATTAATTTTGAGGGCACATCGGGTACTCTCGCTCAACTCCTCATATATTTTCCCACTAATACTTGGAACATCCGCTATGTACATATTCGTGATTTAACGTAGAAATCCCCAAATTTGGCTACAGTTTCCAAAGGCGGTCCGGAAAGTGTGTTAGTCGGTGTCCAGACTGCGAAAGATATTAGATAAAGTATCTGCGCGAGCGATTAACGTACGTTATCTCCGGACAACGAAGGGGTTCTATGGAGGTTTTTTGCATCAGAGGGTCCGTTACTATGTTTTGTTTTGAATATTGTATCGTAAATTGGGTCTGATCCTGTTAAACCTAGCGAGAAAATTTAACGTTTTTGCCGGGTACTTCGGGGCTCGCAACACGAAAAGTAAGGCACACATTCGCTACGGGCCGCATCCTTTGTACTTACAGGACCGCCGTAACAGTTTCCAAGCCAAGCTAATAGGTGCGGCCCGTAGGCGCCCCTAAAAAGTTTGCAAAATCATACGATGGTCGAATTCTGCGTAGGAGGCTGACCAACGTTCACGGACTAGATATCACCATCGCGGCTGTGTACCCAAATTATCCAACAACATATATCACATCAACACCGATTATTATACCATTATTGTGTAAACAAAGGAGTCATACCAGTGAAAAAAAAGGTCATGATAGTTTAATACCAGAGGGCCTGGATGTTGCGACCCTACCCAGCGGCACGTCTCCGTATATAGCGTTTGTTACTAAGCACCCCACCCCCTACCCCCGGGGAAAGTTATACATTTCTAGAAAGAAATTTGACGATGACACTATTGCCATCATATTAATGTAAACCTTCTGTTTTTGAGAAAAATACAAAAAACCTGATTTTGTTTGCCCAAAATTTTCATACAAGCATATAAACCAAAACAATTGGAATTTTTTCATGATTTCATTATGTTATTTTTTAGAAACAAGACCAAATTTGTCTAGGGACTTTTTTTTTCATTTTTTTAAATAGAGCTTACTTACTTTAAGCAAATGTCAAAAGCGGTATTTTTACTTTTTCTTTTCCAAAATTTTAGTATTATTGGAGAATTCTTTAGCTTAAATTGAAAAATGAAAAATGTTAGAAAACGCGTCCTAGAGAAGACCGTTGCTAGCGTAGGAAAAAGTTACACCTTAAACTTTTACTTTCGGTATTTTTTTTTATTATCTTGTCTGAAAATTTGCCAATTTTGCAAAAATTGAACAATGAGAAAATCCGGTGTTAGTAAAAATGACTTTTTTAATTTTATATGTGCATGTGCTTAACAGGCGAAGATATCAATTCTTTTGGTCAATCCCGTTTTAAATGGCTAACAATAATATCAAAAATAAGTTGGTAATGACACGGGCTTGTTTTGTTGCTGGTTTCTTCTTTTCTCAACATTTTGAATGACACTAACTTGGATTTTAACCGCATAGCAAGGCAGTACTTATGGTGGAACGATAACATTAAAAGTGGTGGGAATCGGTCAACTATACTCATTGGGGAAGAAGGGAGTGTTATATATTCATTAAATGAGCACTGAAGATTCAAAAGGGTATTTGATGTGCATAGATGAATTTTTCAATACTTATAAGTTTCAAAAAACAAAACATTTTTTTTAGAATATAATTTTTTTTTAAGATTTTTTAGTTTTTTAAATTTTGTTATTTTCAGTAGAGAACTCATGGTCCAAATAACCTCCCCTTTCTTTCCAACAAGTAAAGGGAAATTCTCTTTAAACAAGTAAAGGGTTGTAATTGTTTAAATGACATTTTTGTTGCAATAAAAAGGGATGAAAACGTTAAATGGGAAGTAGATTTTGCTATAGGAAATACTGAATACTGAATGGAAAGAACTTTGTGGCTTTAAAAAAACTTAAATTTTTCAGTGGACACAAAACTGAGGTGGTTTCAGTATAGAATAAAACCAAAAAACTCTTAGCAACAAATCCGCTACTGTTGACATGAGGAATTAAAGACAATGACCCCTCTTGTAACTTCTGCAAGGTAACCAAGAAACAATCCAGCATATATTCGTTGATTGTCCCATCTCTAGGAATTTTGGGTTTGAATTTTAAAGATTGGTTGCAAGGTATTTTTATGTTGAAATGGTATGGAAGCAAAGGTAATTCTTTTGGTACTAAGGCACGATAACTTGCTTTATTTTCTTTGAATGCTATATAACCATACAACTCATTTCATGTCCTCTACTTATATTCGTAATTTGACGTGTAGCATAAAACAGGAAAACCAATAAACATTTTGTTCGAGGTAACGGGATACCAAACCAATTTTTATTTCCTCAACTTATTAAAGCAATATCCCTGGCAATATGTCACATTTTTTGAAGAGCGCCCCCAATTTTCAAATTTGATATTTTTGCACAGTTACGTTGGTATTGTCTAGGAACTATACCTGCGACGATAATTCAAAAATGCTTATTTACACAACATAAGCGATTTGTACTTGTAAAAAGAATTGGGATCCCAATTTGCTTAACCGGGGGGGCCAAGAGCTGGAAATGCTACGTTTATGTCCGTCCATGATGAACTTGCTGTGGATGGAACTCGAACCCGCCAACGTTCCGTTTAGATCTCGGATCTCTCTCACACACATATATCTGAATATCTGTATATAAATACATTTAAATTATAACGCTATTTTTTCTGTATGACATATACTTGTATTGTTTATCTCCAGGGGGGTTTATACATAACAATGGTCAATGCACCAAGTCCCCACCGCGAGTGCGCACTTCACCATGTTATTGCGTTCATGTAATGATGTATTGATCGTTGATTGCCGAGTTCCCATTGTCACACAGTCCCACGATTTCCAGCACGATTGCGCACTCACCGTATTGTGGGCTAATTGTTTAAACACTTCAGCAGTCACTTGACACTCCACCGGATATGGATGGATGTAATCTCCTTGGATACATCAAATACAGTGGGCCGGATCTGCGGTCATAATCGCTTGTTGTAAAAGTGCCACCTAGAGAAAATAACCCAACTTGATTTGCCCGCACTTTAAAACAACTATGGATGAGCGTAGACACTACATGGCGCTATTTCCCGGCTATTTTCATATTGGGAAAGGCCTTTTCCCAGCAGCCGTTGAATTATTATCGGGGATCCCCGATAATATTATTCTATCTCTGTAGACCCAGAAGTACAAAGTAAATTACTCAATTCGCTGCGCAGCACTTATCGCGCCCCGACTCCCAAAACGCACTTGGCGCATCTAAATCCATGAATCGCACGCGATCACAGATTTCTATTTATAAACTAGATAGCAAAACGCAGCTCAAATCCGTACCATCTTTTCCCCGCATCGCGTACTTTTTCCATCGCGTGGGTGTACCAATTTATTCTATATTCCCTGATTTACATACGTGGTGTACCAATTTATTCCTATAATATAATTTACGTAGGCTTTAAGATATTATTGGACTGAGGTACACGCGCCTCATGTGGGTGGGCTAGCTGCGCGGATGTTCGGTGCATAGTCTCGCGGACTTTTGTTCATCAGCTCATGGCAAAACTTCATTCGGCTTTTGTTTATACGCGCGTGAAAGTAATTCGTTTTACATTGCGCCACTCCCCACAAGCGTGCGCCACGGTTAAAATTGCGCATTGCGTGTGCTGCGGTATTGTTGCTTGCAGTTGCGCCCGCATTGTTCTATATCATTCGCAGTGCGAAGAGTCCTTGCCAATTTGGTTTCCCTGGCTCATGCAGTTCCCACGCGCGATCAAGTGCTCGATCCTGTCCAACGGCGTTTATCAGACTGTAATAATCTATCAATTTAATCCTGAAGTTTAATTGTTATATGTTTTTTTTAAATGTATTAACTGTATCTAATTGGTAACTTTTATATACTTGACTGGACCTATTTGTTTGGTAATGTCCCAATAAACTGAACTGAAGGAAATTTAAAATTTCATCGGCTTAATTTACCGTTTTTCAAGATGCGCTCGCGTAAAAGTATTCAACAACGCACGGCTTCTTACGGCGCAAAAAATCACCCACCGAACGACGCGATGCTGCGGCTTGCGCCTGACGGCGTGAAATTCCCCGCCGTTAGGGGCCGTTGAACCTTGAGTTTCCGAGTATCTATTTGGTTTTTGTCACTTTGGCAAATATTTTAAGTATTGTACGTAAAAGTATACATTTCTAGAAAGAAAATTGGACGATGAACCCGAATGATGTCATCAGATTAATGTAAACTTTCCGTAATTTGAGAAAAATAGCTAAAAAAACAAGATGTTTGTGCCCCAAAATTTTTCAGACGCATAAAAAAACAATTTTGATTTTTCAGGATTTCTTATGTTATTTTTTAGAAACCAGATAAATTTTTCTATGGAGCGGTTTTTCCTTTTTTTAAAAAATAGAGCTTACTTTCGAATATAAGGGAAAATGTCCAAAAAAGTGTGGATTTTTTACTTTTCCTTTTCCGAAATATGAGTATATATTGGAGAATTCTTTAGTTAAAAATCGAAAAAATGAAAACTTAGAAACCGTCCCTAGAGAAGACCGACCATCGTAGGAAAGTTTTTATTAAACCTTAATGTTTACTTCGGTTATTTTGGAGTTATCTTGTCTGAAATTTGCCAAATTTTGCGAAAATTGAAACTTGAGGAGTCAGAAAAAAGCCGTGTTTTGATTTTCACGCCATTTCAAGCTGCGCCACAATGGAGTTGAAAGTACTCTAAGTCACTGTTTAACGACCAAACACTAACCTATTTACAAGAGAGACCACGTTCACTGTATCAACGGTAACTGGCAAAGAATGAATGAACCAGAGCTAAACATACCCGTCACCCAACAGGGATGGGCAATAACACACTGGCGTTAACTACTTTCTTCCTTCAAAGGGGGAAGAAAAGCCTATAATAATTATAAGTCTTATGCTCATACTAAAAAACCTAGAGTCATGCTAAAAAGTCACAAATGATAGAGTCCTGCTCAAGTCCACAAATGAATGGCAAAAGTACGCTATTCCAGTTCAAAGGACCAAAAGGGTTACAAAAACTTAAGGCCTTCACAGGAGGTAGACTCCCTCCAGCCTTGGGGATTATTCTGCCCCTTAATAAAATCAAGCTGCTGTTGGCATACCACAATCCAAAGCAAAATCTTACAAGGTGCTTAGGAATTTTAACGCTGACGTCCAGAACGATCTTGGCAAGCTAGGGTTCTGTCCTCTAGGTTTCTCACTAATTCACTCAGCGGCTCGCAGACATGTACTCAAGATTCCAACTAGCTCCCTACACCCCTCGCTTGACTGCACGCTCCAGCTCGCTTCTGCTTTCTTTCCTGGCTTCTTGACCGGCTAGTATGCTAAACTGGGCCAGATCTTCCTGTACAGAACTGTGTCCTCGCCGCTACAGATATTTTCAGATGGAATCAAAAGGCGGTGAGTCCGGCTCAGCGCGCGCTCTGGTGCCATGGCGCCTCAACATAGACATTGTCCTCGCACTGTCTTTCGTCACTGCATTCTACGAGGGATGACAGCCCAACGGATGAGCTTAGAGTCCTTGTGCTCAACAAAATTGACTTTGCGGACCCACTTTAGCACTTCCGGCTTTTGATACTCCATTACACCCGAAGCTATTCTCCAACAAAATGCGAGATCCACCAAACTCCTGCGAACACATCTACAAGAAACCCCCACCAACCATGTCCTACCCGACACGGGAATTGACCAAATACCCTCATGTTCCCTCGCGCCACCGCTGACTTCTGTCCGCGTGTCTGACACATACCAGACCCCCTAGGCCAGGTACCTCACTTTCCCACTTGCACAGTGTTGGGCGGGCAACTGACCTCCTAGGCGTGCCCTTTGACCTTTCCTCTATGGCGGCCTCCCTGGTTTGCTCGCCATCACGCATCTGTCGACTGCTTGGCGGACTGGTAATCTGGTGGTCGAGTAAAGGTTTGTGCATGTTTTTGAACTATCCCGGTTAGACCACATCGCACTTGACGAGAGACAGTGCGCTGCCCTAATACACGAGATTAGACATGCTGTGGCGAGTGAGAGCGTGATAGGGGACTACGGGCCCGCCCAAGTGGTCCTGGCGATAACAGGTCATCCTACTAATTAATAATCTAAATATCTCGAACCTGCCTTCTCTTGACTAAATGGGAATTACTTGTTTAATATTCTATGGTACAAGCCGTCCCCAACCTCAAATGCGTAATGCGATCTTGGCCTGAAGCTCAACAGCGACAATGGCGTGAGAAACCAGGTGCGGGATCAGTTACGAATGACAGGCCGGTTGGGCCCCTCCAGTGGACTGCATTTCTATCAGAGGCGGATCAAGGCCGCACAAAGCGTTGCATGCTGTTCGTTAATCCACAAGGCACGACGTGGTGAACGACGTTGTGTTTTCCTTTCCCGCCGAAGTAGGATCACTGGCGTTTACGCTTAAGGACATCTGCTGAAAATGTGAGGAGACGCCCACGTCTGTTCCGGAGTGATATCCCTGTGTACTGCTTGACTCAGAGTGTGTGGTGAGAATACGCTTTGCGAAGGGATCACAGTGGCGATGACCAGCTGGATGTCACACCTCTCAATAGACTTGGTCCATGTCCAAGGCGTAGAAAAATCGGGAACGTGTGGTCTAGAACTTACTGGTGACAGACTGGGATGGCTAACTGAATGTGCGGGCAGTAAGGAGAAGCCATTCAGAACTTGCGAGGAAACAATAATACACTCGCAGTTTTGGGGAAGTGGCCTGGTCACGGCGGTGACGACACAACAGACCATCCCTTAGGGCAATAGGAAGCAACTTGTATGTATCGTTTCCACATCGTTGGACATTAGTGGTCCTCTTTGTACCGCGCCGTGCCCTAGACCAAGTGAGCATGGGTTCTACGTAAGTCAGAACATCCAACGAAATGGATGGACAAGACAGCTCTGCTGGGGAACGGGAGGCTTAGCATTGCCTGAGATGAAGTCTTGAGGCAGAAATGCCGAAGACGGTAAGACTCCTCTTCATGGGTTAACAAAGCTGGCCAACTGTGCAAGTTGGGTCTGGCACCAGGATCATTGCGGCTGGCCGAAATCAGAGGAATGTTGGCTGATCCAGAAGACATGCCGGGAACTGTCACTACAAAAAAGAAGTCACAGTATGTCATAACTCTAACTTTTGGACAAAAATGTGGACAACCCGGGACTGGCGGAAATTCTCCACGGCAAAGCTTCTCAAATGCCTGCAACAAGATGGCTTACTATCAGTAAGTATACAAGCGTGGTGTTTGGATTGAATAATGAAAGGACTGAAGTCCTTGGTAGATGCAGAAATAGACAAGGCTTCAACTTCACATGGTAGCCAGGTGGGTTGGCGTCCACGACGAAACTTGGCACTGAAGAATCCAGCATGGTGGGTGGTCTGCCTGCCATTGCGGGTTATATACAAAGATTGGTAACCATACTGGCTTCTTGACAGCCATCAGTAACAAGTCCAAAGTTGTCATCCCTGGCGTGGAAGTGGTGGATAGTAACGTGTGGAGGTAGGGTCAATCTGAGCAGTCTTGAAGCAGCAGATAGGTTCATCAGACCATGTGATTTTTGTCTTGTGTCTGGGCGGCCTAGCTACCACACTCAATCTAATAGGGGCCCAAAGTCTAGCACAATCAGGAACTACGCGAGCCAAGACTTTTAATGCACCAATGACCGATCTCATTCCACCGACCTTTTCTGGGGGGGCACAACTGGAAAGCGTAGGCACACGGTGTGGACTGGCCTTGGGACAAATAACCGTCTTGGATGTAGAAGACCCAGATACAATTGTACATAGAATGCAGAACTAATCTCCAATTATGCAGCAACTCATCAATGGTGTCGCCACCGAGTGAAATCATCAGCAAGCTTTGCAACAACAACCCCTTCTCCCGGAGATCACCGAGAACCAAACGGCACATTAAGCTCTTCAGTTCCGTTTTTCGAACGGCAGGCATACACATATCGGATCTTGTGTATACCGGACAACGACGGAGCACGAAGGATTAGCTACACCACAGATTTCAGAGACTGGCGCTGAGATAGGGGAATCTGGTGAACGCAAACGGTGAGGTCCGTTGCATAGTACTTCCAACTTAGCAATCTTAACGTACGGTAGAATCCACATCAGGCATTAGTGAAGGCTGGGGTTTGCTGTACATGCCTACATCAGCGAATGCAGTAACTAAACGAAAACCTCGCCACTGGCTTCTTTGACCAAGAATGAGGGTTGAGGTTACTCACTGCAATAACCGACACTTCTGGGCCGTGCAAAGAACCCCAAGATTTTGTCAAGCTCATCAAACTTTTGTTGGCAGTTCCGAGTTTATCTGGCATCTGGGAAAGTCGGCCTTTGCGTTGTGTTGGCTGGACTGGGCCCATATTAACAACATCTTGAAAGGGACCGGCAGCGCCAATTGTTAATCCAGGGAAAGTAGGGTCAAAAACTTCATTAAATTCTTCATGGAAGCACGAATTTGGATTTTACTCCGGGCTCAGTGTGTAGATCTGGGATCCAAGAGACACTACAGAGAGTGTACTTATTGGGAGGAGAGGCTTGGTGTCGGCAGTGCTTGATTCCTCATGGGAGTCAGTGTCTTTAAAAGTGCATGGTTTTAGGTAAGTTATAGCCTGCCACGGATCTGCCCCAACTTGGCATCGCGTGTCGCCCCTAACCGGACGAGTCGGGCGCGCTCGCTGCTAATATCGGGCGCACCTCGCCCCCCAGGACTTTGCCCAGCAACCCCTCTGCAATGAGACTTCGCCACAGGGCCAAGCGAAGTCTGATCCCGCGAGGTCTACCTCTATCAACACTAGCCATCAACAACGTGGTTTCTACAGCAAAACAGTGGAGTCGCACTCATGTCTACAAATCTTAGGACAGCGATCCACTTCAACCCTTATTCCGCAGGCCCAGACCAGTAGTGCTCGTGCGATGGTCGTGCACATACGCAGAAACATGAGCTCAGACGTACGGTGTGGGTGCTTTACAGACCTTCTGTTGATCCCCCCACTAACCCCTTATAGCTTGCCATCACTACCAACCCTTGATCTGCTGATTCCTTGGCCAAGCGACGAACGCGCTACAACACCCCATCGTTCTTCAGCTCCTCATAAAATGGCGTATTCCTCCCATCGCCACCTTACACTGGACATCATGGCTTCTACACCACGAACCATCGAACATGATTTTCGTGGCCCGTCAGCGAGTACAGCTCGACCTCCGATCCTTTTCATCCTCCAACCACCTCACAGACAGAGCTCGGACCGGACCATCCCCCCTGGCCCATGGTAGGGCAGACCGGGTGCTCTTACGCGAATTCTTGACCCTACGGGATCAGACTGCCTAGATCTCCTACCGGATGAGCCTATCCCTGCATGGCCCACTAATCATCTTGAGACCCTGCATGATGGTCACAGACAGGTGTCCAAATAAGGAGACTACCAAGTCTGAACACGTAGGGCAGTTGAAATGGCTCTGACAACCATGGGAATCAGCCATTTTTCTCGTCGATTGGGCACAGTCATATTTGATTGAGTCCGTCCATCTGATATCATCAGATGTTGGACACTTGACGATCTCCTACACGCGATATCTTGCGGTCCTTGCTCTGGAAGTGGTGGCATTCGCTAAGGAGTATGGTTGAAATCAGCCACGTCCCACCTGCTTTGCACAAGGGACAGAGAATATTAACTGACTTTGAAAGTTCTGTTATGCTTTGACTCTCGCCTTGTGTGAGGCTTTTTTTTGTGCGGCACTCAGCGGGGGGCATTTGTGGGCGGGGGGTGACGTTGCGCATAGCTGCGAGCATCTTCGATGTGTCGAAGCTCCTCATAGTAGTGAGTCGAGGCTCGGCCTGTCCGATAACCTTTCTGGTTGACATGGAAGCAACCGCAGTGCTTGACCGCAGCTTCAGTTACCCCGCTAGCGTTCCGCTTGACGACCCACCGGCGTGGAAGGTCGCTATGGATTAGACGAAGCCATGTCAGTACGACAAAGTTCTCGAGGGAGGGAGTAAGCTCTTCGTCTTCGGTAATGGCTGACCATGATCAGTGATTCCACCACCCTGGCAAAGGAGATTTCTTCAACAAATGCATGAATGCGCTGATAAAGATCCTCAGGGCGTTCATCATCATTGAGAGCGTAATTGACTGCAAAATCAAGGAAATGACTGTCCGGTGGACTGGATCCATAAGCAGCGCGAATTGATTGCCAAATGTCATTGAATGGCAAGTGCTGTTTTTCCCAATGGTATCCCGCGAGATAATCACTTGGGCAATAGTTGTCTATTGGCCTAGCAATTAACTCAAGCATATCCAACTTTCTATCTGTTGGGGGCAGTAGGCGCTTTTGCATCCGGGGACCTGATCACACCAATCATTTGTGAATCCACGCAGGGGGGGAATGCTTTTGGGCTTTTTCTTCTTCCACTTTGCATCGTCAACAAGGAAGGAAGCAAAGGTTAAGTATCAAAGGGGGACAAAAGTCTAACTGAATTGGTTATGCTTCCAGCTTTTCCCAAATCGCCGAGTTCTCACAGATCATCATTTTTCGCCTAAGAGCAACCCCACTGTTTTGGGGTCACGGTGTGTGGTCTTCGCCATCTCTCACGCTCGAATACAATTTTCCCTCCTTCACAAAGCAATGCTATAAAAGCTCAGTGTATAACCACACAGCACACCCCACCAACCCGTATCACTGGCTGTGTCGATCACACCCCTGCCCCGTGGGGCAGGCTTCATTTTATGAACAATCCACAAAAAACAACAGACGCTTCTTACCAGTTTGCGCGCTTTTGAACACTGAGTATTCCCCATCAGCCACTTCTTCCTCGCTGCTTTCCCCCCCCACGTCAAAAGCTGACGATGCTGTGGAACTACGAATCCACCCCTACCCTCATCCGCCCCACCCCCCCCACAGCCCACACGCCCCCCACAAAACTGAGTGGAAGAACTCTCATTCACTGGATAACGACCAAACCCTAACTTATTTACAAGAGGATAACACGTTACTGTACATCAACGGTGGAAACTAGGCAAATAAGATGAACCGAGCTACATATCCCTTCACCCAACAGGGTATTGGAAATAACAACAACTGGCGCTGTCTCTTTCTCAATAACTTTATCTTTGAACTTCAAAATTTGGAGTATGTTGTGCAAGTGTGAAAATACATCTTTATGCACTTATTGAATCAAACATATTTTGTCCTCTAACTCAGAAATTAAATCAATTGAATTCACTGGTTCTAAATTAGCGCTGTGATTTAACATTTCAAATTTATTTTTCGTTTTTCCCACGATGCGTTCGCGCAAACGTACAATAAACAACGCGGACGCTTCATTAGGCAGCAAATCCACCGCAGCAACGCGATGGTGCGCCTTGCGCTGACGGCGTGATGGTGCTTAAATTCCCTGCCGTTTAGACCAAAGCGGTTTTTTGTGACTTTAGTAATGGTCCAAATAGCCTGTTTTAAAAATCGGCAAAAAATACAGGCTCAGGATTTGTCTGCAGTGGATAACCTTTGTGGTAACTATAGAACACAGTTTGGTGTTTAAAATGGTGCAAAATCATGAATTCGTGTAAAAACAAGCACCCAGGGTTGACACTGTCCTTAAAGAACCATGTGGTTTTTGTGACTTTAAATGGTCAAATAGTTGTTTTAAATCGGCAAAAAAATAACAGCTCATGATTGTCTAGACAGTGGTAACACGTTGTTGGTAACGATAGAACACAGGTGAAATTAATTTAAATTAGGTGCAAAATCAGAAATTCGCTGTAAAAACAAAAAGCACTAGGGCATGGTTGAGGTAAGTATACTGCACGGATTTTCCCAAACTGCTCGTGTCGCCTAAGGACGAGTGGCTCGCTGCTTTTATTGGGGAGGCGGACTTTGCCAGCAACACCTTGATGAGACTTGGACAGAGGGCCATAGCTGGTCGATTCCGGAGGGTCTTTTGCAATCACTACTCAACACGTGGTTTCTACAGAAAAGTTGATTCGCCAGTCTGCTACATCTTCAAGAAGATCCACTTCAATGTATGCGCCAAGCCATACAGTAGTGCTGTGCGATGGTTCACGCAGAACATGAGCTCGACGTACGTGTGGGTTCTTTACCAGAACCTTCGGTTGATCCAATACGTGTGATGGTTCCATACTCACTTGATCTTCTGTTTTGGTCAGGACGCAACTGCGACATCGTTCCAGCTTCATAAATTGGATTCCTCCAATTACTTACTGGAACTCAAGTTTTCTATCTAACACGACCAGACCAACGAAAATGACTTTGTGGCCGTCGCGAGTGAAGGTGACCGATGTTTCTCCAACCACATCAAGAGGGGATTGACCATCGGCCTGGTGGTAGACTGGGTGCTCTTGCGAATGTTGACGCCTAGGGATCGAACCTTAGATTCGCGGATGAGATTTCCTATGGCTCCACTATCAATCATGAGACGCACTGCATGATTGTCACAGAAGGTGTCCACATAAGGAGACATAATACCAGTCTGAACACGTGGCAATTGATGGCTCTGACACCTGGGAATCATCCATTTTCTCGTCCGATAAGGCACAAGTCATATTTGTTGAGTCGTCATCTGATTCATCAAGGATGTTGGACACTTGCCGAGCTCTCGCGGATATCCTTGCGGTCCTTTTGCTCTGGAAGGTGGGGGCATTCGCTAAGAAGTGGTTGAATCACACTTCCCACCTTCTTGCCAAGGACAAACACGACTTGTAGGTCTGTTAGGCTTGACGCCCCCCCTCCTTGTGTGGTGAGTCTTTTTTCTGCCACTCTTTGGGGGGGATTGTGGGCTTGGGGTTGACGGTGCGCATGCTCGACATCTTCAGCGGATGTGAAGCTCCTCTTGTAGTGAGTCGAGGGCCTTGGATATTTCTGGTTTGATGGAAGCAAGCGTGCGTGAAGTGACCGAATTTCAGACCGTAGCCGGCGTTTGCTTGACGAGGCGGTGGAAGGTCTCTTATGGATCAACTAAGCCATGTCATGACTACAAGTTCTCGAGTTAGGAGTAAAGCTCTTCGTCTTCGGAATGCTTGACCATGATGAGTAATTCCACCACCCTGGCAGAGGGGATTATCTTCAACAAATGCCGTGATGCGCTGTATAGATCCTCAGGGCGTTCATCAGCATTGAGACGTATTTGCTGCAAAACAAGGAAATGACCTCCGGTGGAACTGGAATCCATAATGCAGCCGAATTGATTGCCAATTTCATTGAATCAAAGCTGTTTTTCACAATGTTATTGCGAGATATAACTGGGGGGCAATATTGGCCGATTTGGCCCTAGCATTAACTCAAGCAGATATGCACATTTCTGTTTGGGCCCCCCAAAAAAAGTAAGGCGCTTTGCCTCGGGACCTGAATAACCATCATTTGTGAATCAACGCAGGGGGGATGCTGGTCTTTTTCTGTCCCACTTGGCATCGTCAACAGGAGGAAGGCAAAGTTAGGAGGGACAAAGTGTACTGAATGTTATGCTTCCAACTTTCAAATGAGTTCACAGTCTAATATTTGCTACGAACCACTGTTTTTGGGGGCACGGTGTGTGGTTGCCATCTCTATTGAATACAATTTCCACTCTGCAAGAATGCTAAGTCAGTGTATAACACACAGCTACAGTATCGCTGGCTGGTCGATCACCTGATTGTGAAATCCAAAAACAAAGATTTGACAGTTGGCTTTTGAAATCACTGGTAGTCCCTAGATATTCTGCTTTACTTCAGCTTGAGATGCTGAACTGAATCCGACGCTGCCACCACGCCCCAAAGGGAGTTTGGAAGACTCTCAGTCCCTGGATAACGACCAAACACTAACTTATTAACAAGAGATAACCTTTACTGTACATCAACGTGTAAACTGCAAAGAGAAGAACCAGAGCTAACCATAGCCCGTCCACACCAACAGGGATGGGAATAACACAAACTGGCGCTGTCCTCTTCTCAAATGAACTTTATCTTTGAACTTCAAATTGATATGTTGTGCAAGTGATGAAAATCCATCTTTATGCACTAGTGAATCACCATATTTTGTCGATAACTCCAGAAATTAGAAGAATTGAAATTTCATCTGGTCTAAATTGCGCTGTGTTTACATTTTCAAATATTATTTTCCGTTTTCCCACGATGCGTTCGCGCAAACTATCTTAAAACACGCGGACGCTTCATTACGCAGCAAAAATTCACCGCGCGACGCGCTGGTGCGCCTTTCGCCTGACGGCGTGAAATGTGCTTAAAGTCCCGCCGTTTAGACCAATCGGTTTTTGTGACTTTAACTGGTCAAATAGCTGTTTTAAATCGGCAAAAAAATACAGCTCATGATTGTCTGCAGTGGATAACCTTTGTTGGTAACTATAGAACACAGTTTGGTGTTTAAAATGGTGCAAAAATCAGAAATTCGTGTAAAAAACAAAAGCACCAGGTTAACCCTGTCCTTAAGACCATGTGGTTTTTGTGACTTTAAATGGTCAAATAGTTGTTTTAAATCGGCAAAAAAATACAGCTCATGATTGTCTGCAGTGGATAACCTTTGTTGGTAACGATAGAACACAGGTTGATGTTTAAATTGGTGCAAAAATCAGAAATTCGTGTAAAAACAAAAGCACTAGGGTTGACACTGCCCTTAAGTATTTCTTAATCTTTTGTAGATATCAAAAACTGTGTCATATGTAATGTTGAAACTATAGGGACCATATATATGCCAAAATACGATAATGAAGACAACATTATGAAAATAAAGTGCGTAAGCTAATTAAAATACTTTTGGGCTCCTCGAATCTAAGAATTCACCCATCCAGTAGGCCGCGCGCATTTTGTTTTTGAAGGCATTAAACCGTTAAATGGTTTGCAGCTGTTTAGTTAGAATTGGGTATTATTTGAGGCATTTCGAGGTAAATTACTTTTCAAACATCCCCAATTTAATGATGGACAGGGACATTTGGCGCTACATGGTGAACAACATCTCGGCTGCGGCCGCTAGATAGATAAACTTTTAAAACAAATAAAAAAATAGCAAATAAAAACTGCATTTCGCATTTAGGTTTTTGACCTATTCGAAACAAACCTTTTGATCGTTGAAATCCATAACCATAACAAGTTTTGTTAATGGGGGCGACTCTTATTGTGTGGTATGGTAAGTCAAGGAAACCGTTACCGTATACAAGGATTTTTATGCTAAAATTGATTTCTTGCTGTCTTTGGAAGGACCAGACTCAGAAAATGATATGGGGTCCTTTTCAGACGGCTTCCCCCTTCGGGGGGATTTATATGCAACTTTGAAATCGTGTCAAATTATGTTTTCAATGGACACAAATGTGTTTATCTCATAAAAGGGTTGAGCATTAAAAAAAGGCATAGTTTGCCAAGGGTTACAACCTTAAGCCCCACTGTGGTTCAAGGTCATATCATGGGTTAAAATTTTGTTGAAATTGTTGAAGAGTTGCCAGTTGTTCGTTATTGTCTCATAGGAATAGGAACCAAAAATTCACTATGTTTCGTTAGCATGGTTAGAGCAAGGAGGAGGGGTCAACCTTCTAATGAAACTTGTAATACTATATACATTTGTAAATGCAGAGTTTCGCTTTACCTCGATATACCTATAAGGGTAAATCCTTTTAAATGAGTTCGGTTGAGATGAGCCCGCCCGGGGTGAACGCGTCGGATTGCCGGCAAAGTGTAGGTTTAAAGTTCAATGGTCATCGTGCGACAAGTACATTTTACAAAATTGTGCAAGAATTAGCCCCAAGAAGACATTTAAAGCAAATGCATATCAAACCCCAAAGTTTGGCAGGGCTTCGCCCCTGAACTCCCAAAATCCTAGCCTAGCTACGCGACTGAACGAGTTTCTTTTCCCCCGCTATACAAGAGTGAATCCTTTGTAAAGTGGGTCTATTTTCCGAAACTTACTGAAAACGAGCAGAAAATAAATATCCAATCGCTATAAATGTTCCATAAATGACAAATTACAATCTAAAAATATATACCAGAATATAGCGTCTGAGGAGAAAGCAATGGCATTTTCGGCCGGCGAGTGCCTCTGCAAATTTATGAATTTCGCAGGGTAAGTGTATGTATGGGAAGCTAAAACGTTTGATTTAACATCGTTAATTTGAGTTATATATGTATAGAAATGAAAAAAATGAGGTTTAAAATACCACGATCTGGGACTGGGTTCTCAAGTGGTTGTACATTGAAGTGTACATTCTAGTGCCACACCAACAAAGGCTTGACGGCTTAAAATGAACTTATAGCAATCAGGCAGTGGAATCATCAGTGCCATGACACTCCCGTGGAATCCAATTTTCTGTCTAACAGGCCTGTGTTAATGGATTCTTGTTCTCGTGGAACCAGTAGATCTGGGGTGCCCAGGGGTCAGTTTTGGGACCGACTATTTACCGCTATTAATGACATTGTCGAATGATTTAGATCGGCCACTACCGGGAAAATCAAGGGCCCTGATATGACCTGAAATTCTTCAAAATGATCTCAACAAAGTTTTCAACTGGGCAGAAAAATGGCAGAGTCATAGAGATGCCAGCATCCTTCTATAACACGCATATAAGAAGTCTCATTATGACTAAAAAGCCTCTGTACAGGTATTGAGCAGACAGATTGCCATAAGTATCTTGGATTTACAATCGATAGTCACCGGGCTAGTGACCTATCATTCAACTCAATTATCCGGTCCAAAGCTCTTGCTACACTTGGCATCCGCAGAAATTTAAGGCCAGGACACCGTGGATGTTAAAGCATACCGAGCATAAGACCCCAGCTGAAATACGCTGTGTTGCTTTGAGTCCGTTAACCCTATTACCAAAAAAACGTTGGGGCAAACGTAAAAAAACACCAAGTTTTAAAAAGAGTACGAGCCATATAAAGTAAGAAAATCTAAAGATAGCACCAAGTATACTTCAAGGGCTGCTGCCCCATTGGCAAAACTGGTCCCATTTCTTCTTTTCCGAATTCTTTGTGAAGAACGTCCCACATTTATTTCTCTCTCTCTCTCTCTCTCTCTCTCTCTCTCTCTCCACTCTCACTCTCTCTCTCTCTCAGGAGAAGATTACTAAAGACGAAAGAAGACACAATACGTGGTATGTTTACGCTGTTAACCTGGAACGTGATGTGTTTTTAATATTAAGTAAAGCAAAGTGTTTTAGGAATGATATTTTTAATCTATAATAGTTAAAATTTCAGATCGAAAAACTGTTTATCATGTTGTGGCCCCCCTTTTTTTACATGATAACAAAATATGAATAGCTTTGAAGTCCATGGGCTATAAAATTGATATTATATATATACTTATTATACTTAAAACGTCCAGTTGCTTTCTGACATTTTATAGCCTTCAGTAGCGAGATATTCAGATTGTTAAGGTTCTGCAATATTTAGGGCCTTTTCACAAAGAATATAATTAAAAAGGGCATAAATTGTGGAAATGTATTTTAGTTCCTTTTGTTGATAATTATACATGGTTGTTTTACGTTTTAAAGAAAAAGAATTGAGTACTGCTTTGCATTCAGTAAGACGTATTTTACCAAGAGACCACGTATCAATTCTATTGCCATTACAATACGGAAAACCACCTGTTAATTTCAAGCTTATAATTTTTTAACTGGTAAAAACTCCTTGAAAAACCTGAGTACGACCGTAAAAAGAAAAACCCCCAGAGAGGCATCCTTCTACAAACCTTACATAACCAAAATTAAAGAGAAGGACCACCAGAATTTAATACTAGCATAATGCCGAAAGCGGTGGGCCACCACCGGACTTCGAACTGACAACCACAGACTATCAAAAAGTAAATCAATAATGTCTATCGCTGACACCGCTGCGGCACGGAGGAAGCTTACAGAACTTGACCTTGGAATTGTTGTATATGCTAGTACTTGATGGATCAGTAATGTTGAACAAAAGAATCCGTTAAGCTAATTTCCTTTGCATGAAAGTCAATTCCCAGATAGCAAATGACGTCGGGCCGACTCGGATACGTCAGCACGGTCGCGGTCGGCAAACCAACATCGAGCGACCGTGGGGAAAACCGGTGGGGGGGAAAGGTGGGGAAAAAATGGGCGGTAGATGGGCGGTCAAAACCAAACGTCAAAGCGACGTGGGACAACAGTGGGGAAAATGGTAGTTTGATGGTCGGCAAAACAAAACATCAAGCCGACGTGGGAAAACGGTGGGGAAATGGTCGGCAAAGCCAACGTCGGGGCGACGTTGGGAAAATATGGTGGTGGAACTGGTGTTTTTGGTTCGGCAGGGCCAACGGTGGGCCGATGTTGGGGAAATTGTGGAGTGAATGGTCGTTTTATGGTAGGTAAGCCAACGTCGGGGTGAAGTTGGAAAATGGTGGGGGAACTGGTCGTTTTGTGGTCGGCAAGCCAACGTTGGGGCAATATGTTGTCCCGCAGACTATAATTAGCTAAATATTCTAATTAGGCCTAATTAATAAAGGAAATTGGTAGGCCTATAGCCGAAACGGACAGGGCTTTCAGCAAAAATAGGGCCTATGCTTAGCAACATTGTGCGTAAAAATAAAACATATGCCATTTGCAGTGACTATATTTTTCGATTTTGTGCACATTGTTTTCACCGTGATACGGTGATTCCTTGAGTTTTTCGGGTTTTTTCACCTCTGTGAAGCTCTGTGACGTATTTCGCCATTTTTATAAGTCTTTACTTAGTGTGATGTGTGTCCATATATTGTTGAAGCTTTTTACAATTGATATATTATATTTTGCCCTATGTTATCAAGCAGGACAAGTTAGCTCAATTGGATAGTCGTCAGTCTTCTAATACAAAGGTCCCTGGTTCGAATCCCGGTCAAAGTAAGTCGATTTTCAGTTACTATATAATAATGTGCCTAAACATAAGATAGGAACTATACTGGTGTATTAAATGTGAAAAACCATATTGAAATGTTCTTTTTTTTCATTCAACAAGCGCAATTAGTGATTTTATAACATGGCAAAACATTGTTTTATTATGGTTGGGATAACGTTGGCCCAATGCTGGCCAAACATTGGGCCAACGTCAAAATACGTTGGACCGACGGACAAAATGATGTTGGGCCAACGTAATTTTTCGTTGTATTGATGTCGGCATAACGTTGGCCCAGTGTTGTGCCAACGTCAAAAATTGATGTTGTGCCAACGTTGGGCTGGCGGACATTTTTACATCGCTCCAACGACTTATGTTGACGTTGACCCAACGTAGTCGATGCCGTTGGCCCAACGTTGGGCCAACGGTGTATTGCTATCTGGGTTATTTTCAACGTTAGCAGTGAAAGGAACATCATGATGATCAATATAAATGATGCACTAAATTTCGCCAATATTCATTTCGTAATAAAGGCTGTAGGTCTGTGAGACCGTTTTTTTTTTAAGTTTCCTATTTGCCACTAATTATCGTTACAAATAACCGTTTGAAAACATTTCTAACTTGTCGTTTCCGTTTTCTTAATTTATATCTTGCTCATGAAATGTGTCACATAACCACATGTAGATTTGTTTGCTTGAATGACTGCTCGCATACTTTTTCTCGAATTATTTGTAATGCTCGTTTTCTTGATAAGTTTCACTGGTTTGTCTTACTATGATTTTCGATTTGAAATATTTTAAAATCAACTTGATTATTTTACAAATTGTGATCTCATTTCCGTCCTAGTTAACAGTTTTTGATATATATTTTAAAAAAATCCCATTTGTTATTTTTATTAAGATGCATTTAATGTAAAATCAAACTGCCCAAAAACTCTTGATGTTGTCTGATCTTGACAATAACTGAATACTGCGAAATACATAAGAAAGATTTGTAAATGTTTGAACTATAGATGAATTATACTTCCATTCCATAAACTTTAATGGCCAAGGTGACGGTAAGTAAAGAAAATGATCTTACTCTCGTGTAATTTTAATGTACTGAAAGTCGTGGGCTACCGCCGTACTCGAACCGACAACAAGAGACTATCCAAAAGTAAAATCAATAACGTCCAACGATTAGACCGCTCGGCCACGAAGGAAGCTTGCAGCATATAACGCAAATTGTTGGATATGATAGTATAAGTGATGGTTCAGTAGTGATGTTGAACAAAAGAATCCCGTTAAACGTCATTTTCTTTGCATAGAGTGAATAATCTTCAATATTATCACTAAAAGGCACATCATGAGGATAACTAGAAAACTTATATATTAAGTCAGGCGCGGATCCAGGGAGGGGGCGGAAGGGGGCACAAGCCTCCCGTTAATTCTGCAAATTCTTGCAAATCAGCCCATTTTAGCTCATTTGGACAAGTGTTTACAGCCTTCAGCCCCCCGGTAATTTTGACCGGTTTTTTTTCAAATCCTGGATCCGCCCCTGAAGTTGGTTACATCCCATTGTATAGGCTGGAGGTCTGTGAGACCACCTATAAGAGTTTCGCACTTTCAACTAATAATCATTATAATAGTAGAGGCCAGATGCGATTCAACCTGAAAAAAATTCTACATACAGGGACCTTTTTGGTATATCTGGATAGGGCTATATGGGATTATTATGAAAAAATTGTCCGCATTCGGGAGCTGAGTTGATCAGATATCAAGGTCAAAGGTCAATGACTTATAAGGCATATCACGAATCATAACTCCTCAACCACTTGGTCTAAAGCACAATGATGGTGTGTCTATACCAATTTTTTGGGTCAACAAACACACAATTAGCATTAGGAAAAACGATAAATGCACCCTTCCTGATTTCAAAATAGTATTGCACTATCTGCATGAAATTGTACTTTAAACTTCATCCCCTGAACCATTTTTAAAGGATTGGGAGCCTTTTGTTATTTCGTAGTCAAGGCCTCTGACCCTTTTGATTTGGTACAGGTGGATTGCTAAAGTCTCCTTTTCCATGATATCAAAAACGTTCCAATAAACCTCCATTGAATCAATAGTAATGTTTAATGAAGTAAGTAAATATCACGGGAAACTGATTTCTCCGATTGTTGCTAAAATAAGCCCATTTCTATTTGAGTTAAAAATACAGGAATGTGGTGATTTTGTTAGGTTTTTGGGGGTGATTATGGAAAGGAAAATCAGTTTGTAACACAAAGGATGGTATTAAAAGTGCATAAAGCATATATTTATATTTTGATATAGAAGTGAAAAAGAAAAATATTATAAGTGGAACCTATCCCTTCTCCAAAATTGAGTCTGTTCTTCCACTACAAAAGGTAAGGTGGGGGACACAGATTATTTTGGCGCTAAAATGAAGCAAATGATTTGTCCCAATATAGAGCAGGCCCATTAGGTTTCAAAGTTAGTGTTTTAGCGGCCGGATTATGAAAAACTTGTGGCAGTGGGTGTGTCCTTCCTCCCCCAGGGAGACGAAGGTTACCTCAGAACTTCAATGGTGGACCTTTTCCACTCAAATGAGGCAAGGAGTTCCATTCAGCCTCCTGTGACCTATCAAAACAACCTGACAAAGATGTGTTTAAACACCCTAACTACGGCGTTTGTAAGTTGGGGGGGGGGCTCACCTCCTTTCTCTTCGGGGGGGCAGGCCGCGACCAGCCTTGTGGCTCAATACCACATAAACGTCCTTGAATTGTTCGCCGTCTTTCTGGTATTGTGGCACTGACTCCCCGTGGTAAGGGTGAGGGTAATTGGTGTCCGCTGCGACAATATGAAGGTACTTCCCTTGGTGGAAATATGAACAAGGAGGTGAGTTTATGTAATCAGTCCAGCCTAGCAGGGAGATTCGTCGGCTATTCGGTGGTTCCGAGATTGGGACATCGGGCTGATCGCATCCCGTGTTACGGGAGTGGACAATGTTTTGCGGACAGTCTCCCAGTAGGGTCCCTAATCCCAGGACACAGCCAAAAGTCAGAGAGGCCGTCGTGGAGTGGAAGCTCTACTTTGCAGTTAGTTGCCGCACCAATCTCTAGATGGTGGACCGTCCACCATGGATCTGGTCGCCTTCAGGCATGAATCGTCAGATTGGTATTAGGGGCCTACTCTTGAAACCGGATCACGGAAGTCAAACGGGACGCCAGGGCAGGGGGACCGGTCAGGATTGAGAGCCTATCGGATCATAGCTTCTCCAGGTTGCAGATCCCAAATTAGGTCCTCGTAGTGCTCTTGTCTCTCGAGACTGCCTGTTCCTGCCGGTAGCCCATTATGGCCACGGCGCTGTTGTTTCTCAGGGTGGAGGGGGCGGGGAGGGGGCCTTTGTGCTTAGACGGCTGTGTAAGGGAAAAGATCCATTTCCAAAGGGAGATGACTTGGTAAGAGGTCCTCCAGCGAACGCATTGGTCCCAAGTGCACCACCAATGCTCAGAAACAGTCTGGTGGCATTTCTGCAGACTGTACACTGAGGTGGCGACTTCTGAACAGGCTGCCATACTCACTGTCAGGCAAAATGCACTAGAGCATTATAGGAATACCATGCAAGGTGTGCCGCTAGAGAGAGTTCGATCCATGCAATGTCTGAGACCGTAGGACTAGGTTGGGACAATTCCCAGGAAGTTTTCAGGATGGGGTTTACCTTAGTGTCGACTGTCCGACGGAGTTTCGTTTTTACCGACAGCCACAGGCCAGACCCGAAAGGGATCGGTGATGGCATGACAATTTCAGTCCCCTCTTGTCCAATCTCGTGAAGGGTATAAAGATTTACGGATCGTCCCCGGTTAGTAGCCTTGTTCCGGAGTGGGAATTTGCCATTGGTTTTGCAATTATTGCTGTCGGAACAGTTTAAACCAACCGAAAGCTTAGTCTTATGGAAACTACAGTGCTTGGGCTTGGGGCCATAGGGTGGTTCGGATTAGATATACATCCTTGTCTACGGACGAGGCCCCCATCACCGCTTTGAGGAAAGAGGTCTCCTATATTCTTCCACATTCAGGGCTTTTTTTGGCCAAAGAACCAGACTCTTTCTTTTACCCCTAAACCCGGTGTTTCTGCAACGTCTCGCCATAGTTTGCAGACAAATTGCAGACAGCTCAGAGAAACCTACAGCAAGGGACACAGTGATCCGCTGGATTTCCTCAGTCATCTGAAGTGCACACAAAAACACCATGATGGTGGG